>MU005623.1:275228-298869 GCA_010405425.1 Lentithecium fluviatile CBS 122367 | reverse complement strand
CTAGAATAAGATTATAGTTAAGTTCTAGAATAATATATCCTATAATACGCGTTCTTTAGCTATTAATATTATAGTCTATTAGAGCTATTTAGCTAATTAATATTCTATTAGTAAGCCCTACAGCCTGCCTAAGGCAGCGTAGAGGGATATTAATAACCTCTATATTTATCTATCTTACTACTACCTTATTTATAGCGCTAAAGTACTAGCACTCTAAGTTAATAAGCGCATTAATATAGAGAGTATTATTAAGGAATATAGAAACCTAGAAGGCAGGTCTATCTATACTTTCTAGTATATTTACTACTTTACTACTACTATTTCCTTCTTATTACTTCTTTATCTTAGTATTCTACTCTACCCCTACCTATATAGTAGAGTAGGGGCTATTCTTTTTCTAACTAGTTCTTTCTCTCTTCTATAGTGCTTAAAGCTGCTACTATAACTACTACGTATATAGCTACTACGTTTACGTATTCTTATACTATATATTTCTCTTTCTTATAATATATATATAACCCTTTTTTATAATAGTGCCTAAAAATATTATCTAGGATCTAGTTTACCTACTATAGAGTCTTAGACTAGTTCTATTATAGGGCTTACGCTCTAAGCGCTGTTATTACTACATTTCTATTATAGTCTAGTTTTAGTACTAGCGGCTAGGTTATATAGCTATACAGGTTATTCTCTAGGAAGATTATTTTAATATCTACTATAATTTCTTTATAGGCTATAATAGCTATAGGGTAGCTTATATAGGAGATACCTTAGTTTAGAATAATACTACGTATTCTTTTATTAAGGGCTTAGCATAGTTATTCTAGCTTCTACTTATTATTTTATACTATTCCTTTACTCTAGGCTAGTAGCGTCTTAAAGTAGATAAAGAAGTCTAAGAAGGACTTATTCCTCTACTATTAGATTAACTTAAGCTTAACCTAGGCGCGTTTCTTTATATAAGCGTTACTATAGTAGAATTCTATATATATTAGAAACTTTATTAATAACTATATATTAAGTACACCTTATTAATAGTATAGTACTACCTTCTTTTACACGTAGGTATTAAGATTTCCCTAAATATAGATAAATTAGTTTTTATTATCTCTAATAAACTTAGCGTCTGCGCGTAGTTTATGTTCTATAGTAATTCTTTAGGCAGAGAATAAGTCCTTATTACTATTAAAGAAAGGGCCTATAGAAAGCGGCTTGCAGCGTTACGCTATAGTATATAGCTTATATTAAGTTATATTATAACTATTATAAGGGGATAGCTTAGTAGGTTATAGATATATTAGTATATCTATTAAAAAGAAGGCGAGTTTAGCGTCTACGCGCGTGTAGCCCCTAAGGTTATAGCTAGTTACGTTTATCTAATAATAAGACAGGTTTAGAGTGCTTATAGTCTAGATAAACGTTAGGTTTATTTTGCGCGCGTTTAGATAGTTAAGCATCCGCGTAATAGACTTATTTTAGACTTATATTATAGCTATTTTAGCCTACTAGCGCTAGCGCTTCTTAGTTATATCTTATAGCTATTAGAGGATCTATTTTATTTAGAAAGTTTTAGTTAGACTATTATTCTAATTACTGCCTACTATCTCTAGCGCTTTTATAGCTGCTATAAGATTAGAAGGTAAATATATAATATTATAAACTAGCCTTAGAGTAGAACTTTAATAAGCATTAATAATAATATATGTATTTATAAGAGAGAAGAGGCTAAATTAAAGATGTTACTACTTATCTATATAAGCGAGCTTACCCCTATTCTAATTAAAGTATAGGTGAAGCCTGGGCTTATAACACTTAAGCGTCTATCTCTTCTACTTTACGCGGCGTCTATTTTAACGCTATATAATAAGCCTACTCTGCTATTAATACTCTCTACTCTAGAGACTAATAGATAGGAGCTTACTAATTACGCCTATTAACTACTTCTTAAAGTTCTTAAGGTAGAATGTAGTCTAATTCTCTACCTCTGTAATTATAAAGAAGATCTCTCTATTAACCTAAATTATATACTAGATAGATATATTATACTAGTAATTAAACGTAGAAGGCCTAGGCAACTCTTCTAGAAGAACTAGTAGGACTAGCGATAAGCGCTAAGGCAAAGGCAACTCTATTAAAGAAGATAGAGGCAGTAATAAGTTAAGAGGCCTCTCTTACGCGCCCTTAGCGCTCTTACTATTAATGTCTCTACCCTCTATACTCTCTTACGTAGTCCTTAACGCGGGCACTCTTACTAGAGCTGTTAATAACGCCTTCGCTTTACTTACTAGCTTAGCTCTTACCTTTATTACTATTAACGTTATCTTACGCTTTAATAACGCCCTTAAGAGATAATGCTAGAGTCTCTAAAGGTCCGCCTATAAGCCGTACTAAAGCTATTAGACTTTGCTAGTGTACTAACTTAACTAGGGCTTATCGCGAGGGTTGTCTTAATTACTAGAACGCCTACGCCCTCTCCTCTACCTTCTCTACGTTCTGCTCGTCTATCTCTTACAGTATATTTAGTACGCGCTAGCGGGGCATCTCTTACTATAATTTATAATAATTTACAATAATTTAAGGCAATTTACAGTAATTTTAAGCCTCTTAGGTAATCTTAATACTAAAGAAAATTAGTATAGGCTAAAGACAACGTATTTACGGCTTTAACTTTACTAAAAACACGCAAAAATACACGCTTGTGGGCCTTAAAAACGCGTTATTGCGCGCAAAAAGCTTAGACGAAAAGGCTAAGGAAACCCCCAAATTATAAATACGACAGATTGACTGCCAAGGCGGGGTATAGGCTAGCTTAGTTGTTCCGTTCCGGTGAACCTCAGGTGGCCAGAGCCTGGGGTCCAGGACCTCCAGAATGTCGCCGTCTCCCTCTGTTCCCGCGTTCTCTGTTGGCTGTATTGCCGAGTCCATCATCTGTTCCACCGTAATCTTAGCAAGTTTCTGTTGCCCGTTTTCAGCCCCGGTAGGCGTCCATTTTCTGGATCCCGTTTCCTGACTCCGCCCAAATTCTGAATATAGCACTCTCTGGTGTCTGATTTGGAGACGGCGAGCGGAATTGTTGTGGGGGAGACGTCGTCGAAGCTATCGGGGTGTCGATGGCGAGTAATTGAGCGCAGCCGACGCGCGGAGCAGGCGTAGTCTTCAACAATAACACGGCGGTACACCCGGTCCGCTGTCGCCCTTCTACCTTTTAATGGAGAGCTTGAGCAGGTCCGCTTCCTGGGCAGTGACGCGTCCGTGCAACTTGAGGACCGCTTCCGCCCGGCGACGCTGCTGCTTTGGCCTGTCCGTGAGGCGCGACCCGTGCTTGGAGGCGGCATTGTGCTTTGCGGTCTATAATTTGTTGCTTTCGTTATGTCAAGCCCTTGTCGCACATCCCGTGGATGTTGTCGTCCTGGCAGCCTACACGGACCGTCTCATGGTGGTAGTATCTCGCCGACAACGTGCCCAAAGGTCTCGGACGGAGGCTGCAACCAATCAAACAAAACCACACTACTGTCGCCAGTCATGAGGTAGCAGGCTTCACCGGTAGTATAAGGACACTTCAGCAGGAGATTACACGATGTAGCGTACGAATAGATCGTGTCGTGGCCCGTGTGGGGGCGACGTCTTTGACTCTCTTGTGGACCTTGCTACAGTAGCTTGCCCTTCGGCCCTAATATACTCATCCTCGCCCTTGCCAGCTGTTACCCCAAGCATTTCCCACAAGTATAGCCCATTCAACACTCCGCCACCATCCTGACGGGGTCGCTAATGAAGCCAGGAGTCCACCGAGGTGTTTATCTGGCTCGTCCTACCCACCCACCCTGAGTAATTCTTGAAGTTGTGCGCCGGCGGGAGTCGCTTCTTGTTGGCGATGTCGCGCTATTTGGTTGCGAGGGGAACGCCTCGTTGGCCTGCGCTTGGTCGTAGAGGATGGACTATTGCTGATGTAGGTCAGAAGCTCCGGACCCGTTGGAGGTCGTGTATTTGTGTGTGGGACGGCTGTGTTGTAGAGCTGTGATAGCCTCACGGCGTCGATATAAACCATGATGACTCATTGCGAATCTCTCGACGTGCAATATTCATTTCGACTTCCTTTTCCCCATAAGTCTCTACGCTTCTGTCCTGCAAACGCAAAACATAATGCAGGTCAACTCCGCACCTCTACCTTCCCTCCAGCTCTCCTCCAAACCTCTCCTACTCCTTTTCTTTGTTCTGCTAAACCTCCTCCTCCTCTTCCCCACCCCCACAACCGCACGACCCAACCCCGACCCCAAAGCCATAACCTCCCACCCAACTTTTCCCACCCTACCCCCCTGCGCCCACACCTGCCTTCCTAGCACCACCACCTGCACTACCGCGCCATCGCAGACACTCCCCACCTACTCCTGCACTGCAGACACCCAAAACGCCGCACAAGCCCATCTCACAACGTGCATCACAGCGGCCTGTGCAAACCAAGTTTCCGACGTCGACGCAGTGCTGCAGAGTGTGCTGCGCGTTTACCAGGACTTTTGCGATGGGGATGGAATGGGGTCTAGTGAAATAGAGGGGCTGGAGATCAACGAGGGGACAGAGCTGAAAAGAGAAGGGCAGGAGGCGAAGACGCCGCCGGAGGGCAAGATGATATCGGTGGGAGCGGGGATTGGGTTTGGGTTTGCGGTTAGTATTATGGCGGGGGGATTTTTACTTTTTATGAAGGAGTCTTGTTGTGGTGGGTAGGGGGGTTTTTGTGATGTGTTGATGGTGGAGGGTTGATGGGTGACGGGGAGAGAGAGTGGGTTGGGACTCGCAGCAGGTATTCTATGTTGGTATAGCTCAGCCATCAGTACGCCTCGTCTCAGACCATGATCTACGATATCTTACTTTTCCAACCTATCTTTGTAACCCAGCCTCAAGAAGATTCTCGGTATGAACAGCTCTTTTACCCAAGTATATTGTTCGAGACTTATCTATCCAAAGACCCATGAAGTCTCCACTCGCTCTCCTCATTCCGTCTTAACGACGCCTTCGCATACTTCAACGCCCGCTCATTCTCGGACAAACTGCGCAGTCCTCCGACTTGCCTATGCAGCTCCTCGCTGAGCGCCAACAACGTCGGCGCCAACGATGACTTCCAAATCATGTACGTTTTCGCTTGTCCGCTCGACTGCACAATTGTTACGGCTACAAAGATTATGCTGAGGAGGACTAGCGTCACTGGTGCGGCAATCCATCCCCATCGTACTTGGACAAAGGTTCGTTCACGCCATGCTGTGCCATTGGCTTGCATGAATGTGTGCGCAAACCAGGGCTCGACTTCTCCGGTGGTGCCTGAATAGTAGCGCGGGTTGCGGACTCTAGGAAAAGGTTAATGAGCTAGGCTTCACAGGGAGTTCTCGTGATAGCGCGTTGACTTACACATTCGTTATACTGGTCGCAACATTCTGCAAAAGGTGTGATATACCAGCCTGGATCTCCTTCTCGGTCGGCCTCGTATCAGGAAAAGCACCCGGACGAATGATAGACCAAAATACCTCAGCCACGTCCGACGTTCTATACGTATACATGTTCTCTCGAAACACGAATCCGTTGAAGACCTTGCGGAGGTGGTTGGCTAGACTGTAGTGCACCAGGTCGGGAACATAGTATCTATCAGTCCCAGCGGGCCAAGAGACATTAGCATTTGGATTCGTGAGAGGGCGACCGATGAACCCCGACTCAATTTTCTCAAAGGCATTTGTGGAGTTCAGTCGCGTGGTAACCACCGTACCGTTCACGACTGACGTATTGAACTCCTGCACGCACCACTCGAGAACAATCTCCAAAGCACTAATATGGCCTCCGGAATAATCTCCGTCAGTCTCATTCGCATCCGAAGCATTTTTGTACACAATGAACACATCCGCAAGCGGCCTGTTGCTATCTTTGAACGCAATGCTGTCGTCAAAACGCATTGCGCTGGGCTGACCCGCGTAACCAGCGTCCGGTTCGGGGTTCGCCGCGGACGACATGTTGAGCTGACAAGTACTGAATTCGAGTCCGAGCTCGAGGAAATTGCGATCGGTCAAAGACCAGAGGCTGTATGTGGTATTTTTTCTCTCCTCGTAAACTTCTACGTGCTTGACGTGGGAGGAAACATCTTGCCAGCGTGTACAGACGGCTAGAGAGTGGTAAGGGGACCAATTACAATTTCCGGAGGCGCAGACGGGAGGAGTGTGGTTGATTGTGGCATTCGAGGCAAAGAGACCAGTTAAAACTGCGGCTTTCATGTAGAGAGGAGGGTCTTGGGCCTGAAAAACACTCGAGTCTGCCGCTGGATACAGACGCATGGTTAGTATTGCCTAATTGCCAATATGTTGGGAGTATTGGGAACGAACGTACTGTCAAGCAGGTTGTCTTCCTGACTCCGGCTATCCCACATGTATGCAGTATCAACATATGCAGCACTTTCGGTATCTACCTGCGGTCGCGTCTCGTAGCTCAATAACGCCTGGGACATGGGATCGACGGCGAGACCGAGAACCAAAAGGAGCGCTCCAATTGAGACAATGTTTCTAGCGACAATTAGAACACGTTGACGTGCATCCAAAAATCAAATAGACGCTTACCGCAATTTGACCTTCCACATCAGCACCAAAGACCCAAAAGCGCCTCTACTCCCTTGATCAAAAACATCCAATTCGGTCAACGGTCGCGCCGAGCCCGAAAACCACACCCATTTCTGCTGGCTGATACATTCGGCCACGGCAAGCAGGACGGACGCGCGACTGACGGCCGCTAGGATAGCGACGATGGTGTTGAGGGAGATACCGACGCCGATGACGGAGTTCAGATGCGGCGCGGGTTTATCTTGGTAATACAGGAGAATGGAAACGATGGCGATGGTGGCGCCGTTGCCTAGGGCGAGTGATGCGAGCTCGACGAGCCACCAGTCTTGCACCCATCCGATGTAAAAGGATTTTTGAGACCGTGGCTTTGTCGTTGCTGATTCGTTGTCCTTGCCGTCTGATAATAGAGAATCCTCAGTTAGCGTGTCCCTTGCTCTTTCCTCGGAATCGCACACGCGATGCGTCTCCATGACAAAAAGGTGGAAAACAAGACGAATGTTTAGTTAAAGGAATGCTCACCCTCGTGTACTTTTAAAATGTAAGATTATCTAACGTGAGCTTTACGCCCTGTTGCGTCGTACTCCGGTGGGAATGGACTCCGCCCCACGAGGCAGATCCGCCCCCAATCGCTCTCGAGGCTGCGCGACCGAGCGTGGGAAACCTACGTTTCCGCCCCAAATTCATCTATGTATCTGTGCAGATAGCACAACGTTTCATCTAAAGCCTCCCCCAATCAGCTGATTGATGTCTCGCAGTGGGCCGGACTCCTGGCGCCTTTTACCCAACCACAATTGCAGCATTGGACAACCCGAATAGCGCGCATAGCCTTATTTCAGCAAATATTCGCTCAAGGTTCTATAGAGCCCAGTAGTAAAATATTCCCAAGTTGCAGCTCGCTAGAAATTGGTGCGCTCACGGGTCTCAGAAGCCTATCAAAATCTCTGCGACAGTGCAAACGTAAGCTCTTTAAATGTAAGCAGCGCTTCGCCGCATATACATTCCGCTGTAGAATGAGCTCAGTGTCACTCGACTGAACACCTGTCGCATAGGAACCCTCTTTAATGCTCTCTATCGTTGAACACAGCATGTCCACCTCTGACGCCAGTGCCGTTAAAAAGACGCTCCCTCCTACCAAACCGCATTTTCAGGGCCTTAAACATGGCCTCAGCTGCTCAATCTAGAGTGCCCACTGTCTGCTAGACTCTTTTGCCAAGGTACTCTATCCTGAAGCGAAGAAGGTCGTAATGCAAAAACTGACACCGTCCGAGCATGATTACCTACCTGGACTAGAAGTAGACTAGCGCTCCGATATTTAATGGTGGTTCTCGCTCGGAATGCGATTTCGAGGGCAAAAAAAGAACATTCGCCGCCACGGACATCAAACCCCAAAAGAATGCAGCAATAAGGCAAAAAAATATAACAGCGGGTATTCGCTAGTGGTGATCTACTGTGGCTTACCGGTATCGCGTAAAGCACAGGCCCGCGTGGCGCACAGTTTTTCCGCTCAACACCAACGCTTCAACGATCTACAACACTCCTAATATGGACCCGATGGAGCTCGCGCTGGAGTCGCTGAAGTCGCTAAAGATCGGAGAAAAGCCTAATTACAGTCAGACGGCCAAAATCTATGGTGTTAAGCGCAGCGCGCTGTCGCGGCGTTACTGGGGGTTGCGGGGCACCCATGCAGAGAAATGCGAAAATTAACGCCTCCTTAACACTACGCAAGAGAAGGAGCTTATATAATACATTAATAGCCTCTGCAAAAGAGGATTACCTCCTTTAAGGCAGATAATACGCAATTTCGCATTAGAAATAGCAGGAAGAGAAGCAGGCAAATCCTAGGTAGGGCGCTTCATTAACTGGCATAATATCAACTTAGTATCGCGATAGGCATCTGGCATTAACGCCTTACGAAAACGCGCTAATTCAGCATTTAAATACGCCTTATATTTTAAGCTATTGCGCAAGAAGATTAAATAATACAATATACAGCCTTGCCATATATATAATATAGATAAGAAGGGCTTCTTAATTAGCGTACTCTTAAAGATGAAGCGCGTGTTCTCCTACCTAGGCCCTGTCGGTTACGTCGTAATTTTTCTGCGAAAAAGCCCTCGCGTAGCGAGGGCCTTCTAGCTTAACAATAAACCTTAGCTTAATAATAAAAGATACCCCTTACCTACCTATATATATTAAAAACGCGTCTTTTTCTACTAAATAATATGCTAGTAAGTATCTTAAAGGTCTCTAAATACGCTACTAAGTCTTAGCTTATTACTAGCTATGCTAAGAGACTACGCGCGCTTCTAAATCTAAATTTAAGCGCGTACGCTTATAATTATAGCCTAAACTACTAAAGGCTTTAACGCGCCTATATAAGTAGCTTAACACGCTCTACGCGTTTATTAATAAATTAAAAGCTCTCTAATAAGTAGGACCTTACCCTCTAGTAGTTTCTTAACGCTATTAACGCTGTTAGGTTTAGTATACATAATAGGTTAGTAGCAGGGCAGGCAGACGCGCTTCTTACTAAGGCGTACGTTAGACCTAGTAACCTACCTAGAGTTAGCACTTATTAGGCGAGGAGATAGCTAAAAGCTTACCTAGAGTATTAGCGCGTTAAGGTAAAGCCTATTAAGGTTACTTAAAAGCTTGCGCAGTTACTAGAGGGTATACGCAGGTAGTTTTTAAAGCTTAAAGACATTATAGGTAGCCTAGGCGTCTAGCTAGAGAATATATAGAATATAGATAAGTATAGTATACGTATTAGCATTATAAAGAGCTAGTACGTTTTTATAAAGTATAGTAAGATAATTATAATCTTATATAGTAATAATTATAAGTAGGTTACGCTTATTAAGGCTATCTCTGCTACTAGTACTTTAATTAAGCCTATAATTATTTTTAAAGTAGCTACTCTTCTTAAGCACTAGGTAGTTAACTTACCTAATAATTACCTACTCTATAAGTTAAAAACTAGCTACTTAAATAACTAGCTAAGCCTTAACTAGCTTAAATACTTTAATAAGCTAACGCGTAAGCGTGTAAGAGGTATCTAGTAACTACTCTTAATAGATAGCTATAGGTCTTACCTTACCTAGAAGTTCTATTAGTATATAGAGAACGCTAAAATATAGCTCTTTACTCTTTCTTTATACTCTACCTACTTTCTATAGCTACTTAACGTAGGCTACTTTTAGCTATTAAAATAGTATTATAGCTAGGTCCTTAACTACGCAGCTTAAGTAAGCGTAAAGGATATTAATAAGGCTAACTTTCTAGCGTTACTTAATAATATTAGGCGATAAGCTTTTTACTTATTAATAATATAGAGTAGCTAGAGGAGTATAGAGCTTTAGCTACTTAACCTAGAGCTTATTATAAGTAAGCTAAGCGTCTAAGAGTTTATTAATAGAACTATTAAAAGCACCTGCGTAATACTAGATTATTTATCCTCTAATACTATTAAGCCTTAGGCTTCTCTTCTTATAACGCCTAAGAGAAGCGCGTGTCTTTAAGAGTAACTTACTACCCTCTCTAATAGAGAGCTAGCCTTATTAACTTCTATACTAATGCCTAGCTAGCTAGGCTAGTAGACGCCTTAAATAATTAAAGAGCTTACTTCTTAGTTCTAGAGCGTTATAAGCGCCCTTAAATAAGTCTTACCTAATAACGTAGCTATTAATATTATGCGTATAATTAAGGGCCTTAGAGCTCTAGTAAGAATAGTAAATAGCCTCTAAAAGTAGCTTCTATTCTTAGTAGCTATACTTAACGCTAGAGATAAGTAACGCTGTTATAAGAGACGCGCTTTTAATATTAGAGAAAGACCTATTAACGCTAAAAACACGCGCACTATAGTTACTTATTAATAAGAGAATAAGCTTATAAAGTAGAAGTAACTTCTTTTTTAATAGAAGAAGTAAGAGGTTCTTATAATACTTAATTAATAAAAGAAGCTGCGCTTAAATATCTATAACTAGAGTAAAAAGTTACTATAGCGTTAAGAAGCTAGCGTTATTATCTTAAAGAACTACTTAAAGTACGTCTACTTAGCTAGTAACGTAAGTAAGGACCTTTAACTCTAAGCGTTACGCTAGGTTAATAAGGACTATATAAATAATAGAGGCGTCTTTTATATAAAGCCTTTAATTAGAGACTCTTTACTTAATATAGTAGAGAGCTCTTAGCTTACCTAGAGCGCCCTTAACCTATATACCTAGCTAATAGCCTATTAAGCTACACAGAATCTATAAGACGCTAAAGCTATTAATACTCTTATTAACGTTAAAGATAAGTGTTACTACTAAGAAATTAATCTATATATAAGTTTTAGGCTTACTTTTAAGCCTCTAGGCGCCCTAGGGGTGCCTATAGAGCTCTCTAATAATAACGCTCTAGGCGACGTTAATAGTAATTTTAAATCTATTTACGCTACCTAAGCTAATTAGGGATACTAGGAGCACTAAATTTATATATATTACACGTTAAAAGATGTAAAAAGGCCTAAATATAGCAGCAAAATTAGTATTTTAGCATATTTTATCGTTAAGCTAAGGTTTATTATTAAGCTAGGAGGCCCTTGCTACGCGAGGGCTTTTTTGCACTAAAATTACAACGTAACTAATAGGGCCCAGGTAACGTTAATATAAAGAAGGCGGCATTAAGCAGCTCCTCTAGGACGGCAACCGCGAGTGGATAATAATAATCGCATGTATTTGCATAGATGGCACTGCTCTTACTTCTGCGCTTATATATTAAGCTCTCTCTAACAACATATAAGATTTGTAGCTTTAAGATTTTAATAATAAGAAGCATTAGGCGTTCTTTACTACCTTACCTAGCGGATAAACGAATAACAAAGTAGGCCTAGCGTAGCTATAGCAGGTGTTTAATCGCGAAACAAAAGCAAAGGCAAGACAATTATATTAATTACTTATTCTTAATAGCTATAGATTACACGTTACGATAGAGTTTATTAAGTATTATAATAAGAATCGCATCCTTCTAGCTATCTATCTGCCGTACTTAACACATACGCTGCAGCCTCTTAACGTCTACCTGTTTAAGCCTCTCTTATTAGCCTACTTCTTAGAGCTTACAGACTTTATAAATAATTACTAAGAGCTCTTCTCTATTATAAAGAGAGACTTCTTCCGCATGTTCTATAGCGCCTAAAGAAGCTCCTTTAAAGAAGAGATGATTATTAAGGCTTTTAAAATAACAGGCCTATTGCCCTTTAATTCTTAGCAGGTGCTCTAGCGCTTTAATATAAAGAAGCTAGAGAGGCTCTTATTAAGTAAGAGTACTACCTTAGTGCTTAGCGCGTTAGATTAGCGTAAGAATAAGAGGCTCCTTTGCTAGGTAGTAACTAATATTTATAATGCCTAGACCCGCAAGCTCTCTTAAACTATTTACTTTATCTTAGTGCGTAACACTCTCCTACAGCACGAAGTAACGCGCCTTAAAGGAGCTCTTAATAATAAGAGGAAGCGCCGCTAGCGTAGCAAGCCTCTGCTACTTAAACTACCGCCTAAATATAATAAGGGGGCTATCTTCTAGTTACTATCTAAAGTACGCGCAGCGCGTTAACGTTAAGAGTAAAAGGAAGCTAAGGAGAAAGCTCTACAGCTTTAAAAGGAAGAGGAGGCGAAGCAGAAGGAGGCCTTAAAGGCTAAAAAGGCTACTATGCCTAAGAAGAGGAAGCGCATAAAGGTAGCGGCTAAGGAGGCGCTCCTGCAGGAGCAGCGCGTAAAGGCCGCTTAATAGAAGGAAGCTAGAATCGCTTAGCAAGCTAATAAATAACTTCGCGACAACATATAACTATCCAAAAAGGGTAATAGGAAGGCCCTTATGCCTCCTACGAGTACACCTAAAGATGTTAAGGATGTTAATGTTAATTTCTTATTAATTGTTAATATAGCGCTAACACCCGCCTAATCGCGCTAGATAAGGCAAATTAAGCTCCTAAAGCGCTATCGCAATTAATATATCGCTGCTAATTAATTTATTAAGCCTCTCTAAGTACTCTACTAAAAAATCTAGTAATAATATAATATATATACAACTCTACAGCTTTAAAAGTTATAGGTGCTGGCATCTAAAAAGTGTGCGCCACGCGGGCCTGTGCTTTACGCGATAAGCCACAGTACCTAACTACTAATCCGCCGGTACAATGCTTAAGTACAGCTAAGCGAACGGGAAGCTCTGGATCTAGAGTCTCTTTATTAAACGTGTTATACATTACGGTAGCTAAAACAGCAATGTGTAACAGGACTTAGAACCGTGTATATATATATATAGTGTTCTACTTATCTACATAGTAATAAAAATTGCTTATCTTAATAAGTTATAAGCCTGGGTTTTGCACGTAAATAGTATTTAAAACTATATATGTCTACAGCTAAGCTTTTATAAAATAAGTAAAACTCTCTCTAGCTACGTCTAACTAAATTACTAGAAATTTAAAATAAAGAATAAAACAAAGAGAATATATATCTCTTTAATAAAAGATTAAGGAGCTATCTAGCTTATATACTTATATTTCGCCTAAATGTTATATAAAAGTATTACGGTCCTAAGGATAGCTAGTTCTAAGGGGTAAGGTTAGTTCTTAAGCAGGAGTAATAAGAAGAAGAGAAGGGTATTAGTTACGTAAGTAATTAATAGAGTTATTAGTATTAAATATATAAGATAGTTAAATTAATAAGGCCTAATAGAATCTAAATAATAGATTTATAAATAGGTTAAATACTAGAAACTATAGAAGTTTCTAGGTTTCTATATACTAAGTCTTGTAGGTCTTGCGGGTGTTGCTAGTCTTAAGGCGCTAAGGCCCTTAGAACCTATAAGACCTGCAAGACTCGCAGGACACGTGCATATACGTAATCTAGGCAGGATAGTATCTTAGTGCAAGGAGAGTATTACCGTGCAGGCGCTATTATCCTATAGTCTTCTTAAGTGCGGCGTTGCTCTATTTGTTAGTTTATAATAAAAGGTTTTAAACTTAGCTTCTAATATAAAGGTGCATTTTAAAAGTTCTTACTAACCTTAGTAAGTAGAGGTATTAGCTGCGTTTCTAATCTAGCAATTACTCTAGATTTATTTAATTTTATTAAGCTCTATTCTTCTTATATTTATTATCCCCTTCTAGCTTAATAATTCTCTAAATATAGATAGAAATTCGCTTAATCTAGGCTTAAATCTTATCCTAAGGTAGCTCCTTCTAGCACTACTTCTAGATACGAACTACCTTTATCTAGCTCTTAGATACCTTCTTCTTTATAGTATACTCTTTTATCTATAACTAATAGGGCTTAATAGTATTTAAATTAGATAAATTTCTATACTAAAGTAGCTTTTAAATTCTCTATAAGCTATATATATAGCTCTAGATATAGTAATTATAAGTAGGTGCCTTATCTTTTTAAATAATTATTCTTAGCTAATTAGCTTTAGAAGTAAGACAGTTAACTAATATTAATACTAGTTAATTTTTAAACTACTGCCTTAATTAAGCTTATTAGTTTTATTTATTTTACTTCTATTAAAGCTGCTAGCTTAGCTTAGTACGTAGATTAAGGCGCTATATATTACAAGCCTAGGCTTTGCCTATGCTTTAGTAGAATAGAAGTAAGCTTACTTATATAGATAAGCGGCAATACCTTTAATTTAGCCTCTTCTCTCTTATAAATATATATATTATTTTTAACGCTTATTAAAGTTCTACTCTAAGACTAGTCTATAATATTTTATATTTATCTTCTAAACTTACAGCAGCTATAAAAGCGCTAGAGATAGTAGGCAGCAATTAGAATAATAGCCTAACTAAAACTTCCTAAATAGAATAGACACTTTAATAGCTATAAGATATAATTAAGGAGCGCTAGCGCTAGCAGACTAAAATAGCTATAATATAAGTCTAAAACAAGTCTTTTATATAGATTCTTAAACGCCTAGATGCGCGTAAAATAACTCTAATATTTACCTAGACTATAGTTACCTTAAATCTATTCTAATACTAGATAAACGCGACTAGCTATAACCTTGGAGGCTATACGCGCGTAGATGCTAGACCCACCCTCTCTATAATAGATACGCTAATGCATTCTTAATTTACTATAATAAATACCTTATAGTATAGTTATCTAAACTCTAAAGTATAGTAAAGCTGCTAAAGATCTTTACTAATTATTAAAACTTAGAGTACTTTACGCGCATTTAAGTACTAAGTAAATAGCAACATAGGTAGGTAGAGATAATATTATGCTTTAACTACTACTTATAGTATTACTCTAGAAGTCTTACTATCTAGCTAGACGCACTTAGCTAATATAAATAGAACCTAGAGAATGTATAACTATAGGTAAGCGCATCTATATAACTAAGGTTAGTCTAAGTTACTTCTATAAGTATAGCTATAAGAACTAAACTAGCCCTAAAAGAGTACTACCTCTTTAACAACGTATATAAACCCTTTAGAATAAAGCTATATAAATAGACTTATAGTATATAATTATAACGCCTACCTTCGCCCCTTATTAGCGTTCTACGAAAATAGGCCCGGCATGTACCTAGTTACGTAACGGCTCTTATATAGCCTTAGTATTTATAAAAATAAATATAAAAAAGTTTAAACTACTATAAAAGCAAGATTATAAATAATAGACGTTTTAAGAACGCTAATATAAATTATAGATAATTTATAATACATAATATAGTAGTTTTTATAGTATAATACACTAATTAAATTATATAAATATTTAAAATTACAATTTTACATTATGTAATTAAAATATTAGAAAAGACTTTTAAAATATCTATAAAGTGCTAGTTTCGAGCTATTAACATAATAATAAAACTAATATAAAACACTAGCTTAAAAATTAAAACAATAATAAAACTAGAGAATAAAAATCCAAGAATATATTATTTTAAATAATAAAACAATGGTAAAACTATATAACTAGAATTCGAAATACATTATTTAAAATAACAAAATAATAGTAAAACTAAATAATAAGAATCTAAAAATAATAGTAAAACTGGATAGTAAGAATCTAAAATTACAGTTAAAGTAAATAGAATAAGAATTAACTATATAGAGATCTTAGATAGCATTAGCAAATTAATTAAGTAATTTAATAATTTATTATATCTTTACTCTTACTTTTTTATAGTATTACACTACTACGACTCCGTAAGAATTCGTCTTATCCCTATCTAAATCTATACCTTTACTTCTTAAGTGCCTATATTCGCCTACTATATAGTGCCTTATAATTTAAATCCTTCTATCTATTATTAGATAGTAGTTAGTTATTTTACCTAAGAAGAGTTTTTTCCTTATATACGCGTTATATATTAAAAACCTTCTACCTATAAGAAGATAGTTAGCGTAATATAAAAATAGACGCGTACTAGTAACGCGCCGCCTATATTCTACGTAACACCTAGTCTTAACTCTATAGAGTAATTAACCTAGGAAATCCTTTTTTACGCCTAAAGAGTTACTAGCAGGATTAAGAAGCTCTTAGATAAAGAGGAATATATTAAGAAGTACTAATTTAATTTTAATAAGCTAGTAGATAACGTAGGCTTATATAGAACATACCTAGATAACTCTTAGAACCTAAGTAAAGCGTAGCTAGAGTAAATAGAAACTAGTAACATAAGAGTAACCTATAATACTACTAGAGCTTAAAGTAAGTAACTAGCTAGGTAAGCCTTCTAGCTACCTATAGAAGCAGACTAGTTATACTAAGCTCTCTTAATAGTAGAAAATCTCCCTATAAATAAGTATAATATACTTATCTAAGAGCCTTATTTTATACCTATTATATCCTATGCACTCTCTAACGCATCTCTAACTATTAACCTAGGTTAAGTTATCCTCGCAGACGCGTTCTAAGAGTACTATACCCTTTAAGTAAACTAGGCTAACCCTAAAGAGATTAAGAAGGCTTAGGCTAAACTTAATATAGCCTAAACTCTATTTAGGTCTACTCTAACAACGTCCCGCCCTATGCCCTTATATAATAAGGTAGAACTTACGTAGAAAAGCCTTCTTAACCTAATAAAGGCCTCTAACGCTTTAACCTTAGGCTTAAATAAGAGAGCCCCTACCTCTTAGTAAGTAGAGCGCTAAATTAATAAGAGTAAGATAAGTATAGTAATTTAAATTAGGTAGCGGGGAACGTACAAGTTTATTACCCAACTATCTTTCTAGCTATATTCTAAGCCCTTTTTAATATAGGCTTAGACTTAAATATTATTAGAGAGGACCTTACACTATAGTAGAACCTTCCTTTAGCTACTCTAAAAATTAGACCTAATGCTTATTAGGTCTTAGGTACGCCTCTATACCTAGGCGAACTATATATAGTAACTACTACTACGTATAATATTAAAGGTACTAAATAAACTACTAGGCTATTAGTATTCTAGATAAGTCCTATATAAGGTTATAACCTTATACTTAGTTAGCTATAGCTATATAAGGCAGACCCTTATATTAATATATAAAATAGGTTATTTATATAGTAGCTAAGAAATTTAGGTAGTAAATAATTACAGTTTAAAGCTAAGCCCTTAGGTATACTATAGGACCTTTAGCTAGAAGAAGAAGTATACATGCTCTTTTTAGGCGGGCTTTACGCACGTTCTATAATAGTAATAAAGTACTAGTTCCTTTTAAATTCTAACTAAATAGTTAAGATTCTCTTACTTAATCTTAAACTAATATTCTAACTAGCTATAGCTAGAGGTAGTAATAAGGTTTAGAATACGTTATATTTTTATAACTAAAAACTTCTTTAGTTAAAGAATTAAACGCTGCAGCTGCGTAGTTACCTAGGTTAGTATATAAAAGAATATTTAGAACTAAAGTAGCTACTAGAGGCTATAGTCTTAAGAATAGTATACTTAGTAATAAAAGCACCCCTATATAGAGTTATAGTTACCTCTATTAGGCTTTAATAGAGTTCTAGATACTCCTTAACCTTATCCTAGAATAAAGTAGATACTAATATAAATAAACTAGACTCTAAGGAGATAGTATTAATTCTATCTTACCTTTATAATAAAGCGCGGTATTTTAATAAGTAACTAGTAGGTAAGATTACCTCTAATATAGAGTATAATTACGCTATTAAATTAGAAGAAGGTAAGACGCTACTAAATCTCCTAATCTATAACCTTTCTAGAAAAGAGCTAGATATTCTATAGAAGTACCTTAACTCTTCTCTAGAGAAGGGATAGATCTAGCCTAGTAAGTCTCTAGCTAGGGCCCCTATACTTTTTATACTTAAGATAAATAGTATACTTTAACTATATATTAATTACTAGGGGCTAAACTAAGCTATAAATAAGAATTATTACCTAATATCTCTAGTAAGTAAGATGCTAAATTACCTCTTCTACTTAAAGGTATTTATAAAGCTTAACCTCTGCGACGCCTACTATAGGCTCTATATTAAGAAAGAAAAAAGTAGAAGAAAGCTTTTAAAACGCGTTATAGCTATTTTAAATACCTTATTATACTATTTAGTCTCGTAAACGCCTTAGTAATCTTTTAATTATATATCTAGAAGGCGCTAGGAGGCTTAATTAACTAGACGTACGTTATCTATCTAGATAATATTCTTATATACTTTAAGAATAAATTAGATTATAAACAGCATATGCGCAAAATATTAAAGAGGCTATATAAATAAGGTCCTTTCTATAAAGCTATAAAATACGCCTTCTTAATAAAACACGTAGAGTTCTTAGGTTTTATTATTACTCTAGAAGGTGTAGTAATAGACTCTGTCTATATATAAACTATTTAAGAGTAGCTAAAGCCTAAGGGCTATTAGGATATCTAGTAATTTCTAGAGTTTATAAACTTTTACTAGAGGTTTATCTATAGATACTCTAATATTATTTACCTACTCTTAGATTATATAGTTACTGCGTAGGCTCTACCTACGCTTTAAGTAACCCTTAGTGCTAGTAAAGCAGGCCTAAAGTCTACTAAGAAATTAAGTAAGGGGCTAACTAAATAGTATAAGCCCTAGACGTATCCTAATAAAGTACGTAATACCTTTTAGAATATTTAAGAGCGCTTTATAAAGGCTCTTATCTTATAATATTTAATCTATATAAACTAGTAATACTTATTACTAACGCCTCTAAGTTTATAATAATAGAAATACTTTTATAACCCTAAGATACCTCTACTATAATAGAGAAGTATTAGAAACTAGTAGCGTTCTATAGCTATAAATTTATAGGCGTAATAATATAATAGAATAATTATAATAAAGAGCTATTCGCGATTATAGAGTACTTTAAGTAGTAGTAATACTATTTTAAGTACGCTCTAGATATAGTCTGCGTACTATCTAACTATAATAACTTAAAGTACTTTATAATTATAAAGAAACTCTCCTCTAAGTAAGCACGCTAGGTAGAAGAGTTAGGTTATTTTAACAGTAAAAAATAAATAATAAACGTTTTAAGAACGTATATATAAACTATAGATAATTTATAATATAAAATGTAGTAATTTAAATGGTGCTTTGCACTACATCTATTACGAAAGTATTTTAAATTATAATTTTATATTATGTAATTATAAAGTTAGAAAAACCTTTCTAAAAATATTTATAAAGTGCTAGTCTTAAACTATTAACATAACAATGAAACTAATGTAAAACACTAGTTTAAAGAATAAAACAATAGTAAAACCGGATAACTAGAATCCGAAAATACATTATTTTAAATAATAAAACAATAGTAAAATCGGATAGTAAAAACCCGAAAACACGGACAATAAGAATTCGAAATCAATGTTAAAGCAAATGGAAATTATTTAAATTAGAATAACTATATAGAAATACTAGATAGCACCGGAAAAAGGATATGCAATTCAACGATTTATTATATCTTTACTCTTACTTTTTCACAATAATAATAGGTTCTATACCCGCCTATCTGCCTACTCTTACTAATATTAAGAAGATGCTTATTACTAAGATATATATCTTTATAGAGATTTAATAGCATTATAGCCTTTAGTAGAAGTATTATAAGTATATTTACTACTTTACTATTAACGTTATAAAGACGTTTATAAAGTTACCTCTATTACTATTATAGTTAGACATTATTATACTCTAACTACTATATTTAGATAAGGATAATTAGGGTGCTATCTAGCGCTAGTTTAAGAAAGACTTTAAGGTCTATTATGTAGCTATTCTAGCGTAGTTAATCTTTCTAAAGAATAGCTATTCTAGGTACTCTAATATTAATATTAATAACGCTGCTATTTAGTAGCTTCTAGTAAATAACTTAGTTAAGTATTAACTTATATTAATTAAGTATAGTTCTAGAGAACGTTAATCTAAAGAAGTACTAAATATTTAACTTATATAACCTAGTACGTTCTTTACTCTACTAGATATTGTGAAAAAGTAAGAGTAAAGATATAATAAATCGTTAAATTGCTTGACTGATATTTCAATGCTATCTAAGGTCTCTATATAGTTTATTCTTATTCTATCTGCTTTAACTGTAATTTCGGGCTCTTACTATCCAGTTTTACTATTGTTTTTAGATTCTTATTATCCAGATTTACTATTGTTTTATTATTTTAAATATTGTATTTTCGGGTTTCTTATTATCCGGCTTTACTATTGTTTTATTATTTAAAATAATATATTCTTAGATTTATATTATCCGGTTTTACTATTGTTTTAATTTTTAAGCTAATGTTTTACATTAGTTGTATTATTATGTTAATAGTTCGAAACTGGCACTTTAAAGATATATTTTAAAAGTCTTTTCTAACCTTTTAATTACATAATGTAAAATTGTAATGTTAAATATTTATGTAATTTAAGTAGTGTATCGTACTATTAAAACTACTATAATATGTATTTTAAAATATTTTTAATTAATATTAGCGTTCTTAAAACGTCTATTATTTGCCGTCTTATTTTTATAGTTTTTTTTTAACAATAATACATTATAAGTGTAAACAATAACACATTATAAGTGTAAACAATAATACATTATAAGTGTAAACAATAATACATTCTAAGTGTAAACAATAATAAACAATATATACACTTTAAATTCTAAGAAATATATTATAAATAATAAACATTTTAAGAACGCATATATAAACTATAGATAATTTATAATATAAATATAGTAATTTAAATAGTGCCGCGCACTACTTTTATAACGAAAATATTTTAATTTCTAATTTTATATTATGTAATTAAAAAGTTAGAAAAATCTTTCTAAAATATTTACAAAGTGCTAGTCTTAAACTATTAACATATTAATGAAACTAATGTAAAACACTAGTTTAAAGAATAAAACAATAGCAAAATCAGATAACTAGAATTTGAAAAGACATTATTTTAAATAATAAAACTGTAAAAATAAAAATAAAAAAAAGTTTAAACTACTATGAAAACAAGATTGCAAATAATAGACGTTTTAAGAACGCTAATATTATTTAAAAATATTTTAAAATACATATTATAGTAGTTTAATAGTACGATACACTACTTAAATTACATAAATATTTAACATTACAATTTTACATTATGTAATTAAAAGGTTAGAAAAGACTTTTAAAATATGTCTTAAAGTGCTAGTTTCGAACTATTAACATAATAATAAAACTAATGTAAAACATTAGCTTAAAAATTAAAACAATAGTAAAACCGGATAATAAAAATTCGAGAATATATTATTTTAAATAATAAAACAATAGTAAAACCGGATAACAAGAATCCGAAAATATATTATTTAAAATAATAAAACAATAGTAAATCTGGATAATAAGAATCTAAAAACAATAGTAAAACTGGATAGTAAGAGCCCGAAATTACAGTTAAAGCAGATAGAATAAGAATAAACTATATAGAGACCTTAGATAGCATCGAAATATCAATTAAGCAATTCAACGATTTATTATATCTTTACTCTTACTTTTTCACATTATCCAAGTCGTTTAGCAGTTAGTTATTCTTAGAGGGCTATTTTACTAGGCTACTTAATTTATAATAAACTACTAAGCTAATAGCTATTACTACGCTTAAATTATTTTCTTAGATAGTAGCTAGATAATTACTATTTAGGTGCTTAATAGTAATAAATCTAGAGGAGTAAATGTAATTACCTCTAGATTAACTAATAGTATTAATTCTGTTAACTTGCCTAATTTCTATAACTATCCTAATTTAAAGGGCTTAGAATACTCTAAGTTACTAAGTCTATAGTAGTATATCTTCTATAAAATAATTTAAGAGGATAGCCCTACTATATCTAAATTAGCGCCTTAAGAAGGTGCGTAAGAGGAACTCCCTAATATAGTAACTATTTAATTTCTAGGCTAAAATATTACTAATGTAGAGCTTTTAAACGCTAATACGCAGGCTTAGTTTAATAATATTTAGCTTAGTAAGACTAATGAGAGTGCTTCCTCTTATTAAGAGGAATCTAGCTACTAGGTTATTAAAAAAGATAGTAAAGATAATTTATCTAAGAATCTATATTAAATAGTTCTTATAGAGGATAAATAGCGTAATTAATAAAAGGCTGCCTATAAGTTAAAAAACTAAAAGATGTAAAAGTAAGAGTTTATTTTTACTATACATAAGAGCGCGGTAAGGAAGGTATAACTAGTAGATACGCCTTAAATAATAGTAATTAATATAGATTTTAGTTATAAGAACTAGTAAGGGAGAGCTTTTAAATAGATTACTACTTTAATAACTATCCTAATTTACTTAATAAGAGGGTTTAACTATCTACTTACGCCTTAATACGTAACCTTTCTAGTAGGGGAATAACTTACGTAAAGTTAGCTATAAGCTCTACACGTTAGAGAAGAGTTACTACTAAATAAAGTCTAATTACTATACTACCTTATATTTAATTAAGAAGCGGCCCTAGCTTAGGAATAGAAGTATTTATTAAAACTCTACTCTAACGTCTACCTACTATATAAGATTAAAACAGTGCCTTATAAGGTATATGAAACTAAGAGTTTTTAAATACCGCGCGCGTTTAAAGAGGCTATTATAAAGATGATTAACTTAGTTAACTTAATTAAGAAGTGCTTAAATATTATAATAGCTAGTATTAGAACTTATAGTTTCTAGTACTAAAGAAGGATAGTAAGCTTTAATTAATTAATAACGCGTAGATAATTAATGTAGTAACTATTTAAGATGCGAATCTACCTCTAATAGTAGATAATTTCTCTAAATAGTATGCTAGCTATAAGATTATATTATTATATAACTTCTTTTCTAAATATAATTAAATTAACTATATCTAAATTTAAGAGATATTATAGCGATTAGTATACTAATTAGCATTATATAGTACTATTTAATAGTATTAGGCGTAATAAACTTAGTAGCAGCGTTTCTCTAGGTAGTTATTAAGATCTTAAAACAATACTTCTTATATCTAGTAGCTTTATTTATTAATAACGTAGCAGTAGAGGGGCCCTAAATAATGTTGTTACGACCTACGAGTTAAACAAATGTTTAGACAATTAATTAGCTACTAAGCAGCTGCCACGAAGCGCGCACTAAGGGAATAACTACTAACTAAAGGCAAGCCACGTAACTAATAGTCACGCTAAGGACTACTAATAGTTATAATAGGAACTATTATAACTAGCGATAGTCCCGCAGCTAACTATTAACGCCTAAACTATGTATATATAGGAATAACAGGAATCTCTATAATTTCTGTATTTAACTTATTTAATAATCTATTATTTAGATTCTAGTAAGCATTATTAATTTAACTATCTTATAATATTAATACTAACTACCTTATTACTTACTTACGTAATTAATAACCTCTCTTTCTATTATTACTCCTGCCTAAGAACTAACTTACCCCTTTAGAATTAGCTACCCTATAGGAACGTAATATATTAAACACCCTTAATATAAGCAACTTTAAAGGTATTACTATAGTTACTAACCTTAAGAATAAGGTAGCTAAGCTAGACCTATACTATAGAGACT
>MU005623.1:247964-275128 GCA_010405425.1 Lentithecium fluviatile CBS 122367 | reverse complement strand
AGAGAGTAAGAAGAAAGTTATCCTTATAGTATTATACTTATAAGGTAAAGCAGCTACCTAGATCTAACTATACCTAGTAAGCTACCTAGCTAAGAAGAATTATAAAGGTAATACTATTAACTAAATTATTAAAGATTATAAGAACTTTAAGAAAGAACTTAGGTAACTCTTTAGTATTACTAACTAAGTACCTCTTACTAAATAAGCTATCTAGTAACTCTTATAAACGCACTCTATTATAGACTACGCTATATACTTTAAAAAATACGCTATATAGCTTAACTAGAAGGAAGTACCTCTAATAGTTATATATAAATAAGGACTAAAACCTAAAATCTATAAAGAACTACTATAATCTAGAAACCTTATTACTTTTTTAAAGGACCTCTATAAGAAGTTTATATAGATTAACGCTAAATAGTATAAACTATACTAAGAACTACGCTAATAAGAATAGAAGCTACGTTCTAGCTTTAGAAAGCTACCTAATAAAGCTAAGAACCTTAAATAATTAACTATAGCGCTACTAGTATAATAACTATAGGTATTAGCTAATAGAAGGAATCTAGTATAATAACTTAGAAAAGAGAAAGAAGAAAGGACTAGGCTTTTATAAGCCTTACTCCTGTAACTTTAAAGAATCTCTAATAGGACTATAAGCCTAAGAAGTAGAAACGCGTAAATGCTTTACGTATAGTAAGGTAGGCTACCTTATAAAGAACTACTATTCTAAAAATAAGGTTAGATAATAACTAAATATAATATTAAAAAAAGACTAGAAAATAGATAAAGAATAAAACGTAGTTAGTAAAATTAAGAAACTTAACCTAGAAACTATAGAACGCCTAAAAACCCTAGATAAATAATTATATAAAGATCTAGTAGAACTTAAAGATAAAGAAGAACCCTACTACCTTATCTAGTAGGCGCTAACCCTACACCTAAATATAAAGAAATCTTACCTAGGCACGCCTATAGTATAAGACTTCCTTAAGAAAACTAATATATAACTACGTAATAGAGACGCACTACTATAAGGTATTATTAGAAAAGAACCTAAACTATAAAATAACTATAAAAAAAAGACTTTAACTAGTTACCTAAGAAATATAGAACACTACAGACTATAACTATAAGCATTAAAATAAAAACTAAAAGTATAATAATAAACTACTAAACTACTATCTATAGTACTACGTAGACGTATATAACCTAAAGTATAGATGTATAAGCTATATAGTATACGTAGATAACTACTATAAAGTATACTACGCAGATAAAATTAAAATAAGCTACTTTCTAGAAGTAAGATATTAATATAAGTAAAAATAGTATAACTGTCTTATAAATAAATATAATAAACATCTCTAGGATAAGTAAGAAGTATAATACTTTCTATAGAAGACTAACGTAGAAAATATAGTATACACTCTACTAGTAAATAGAGTCTACGTCTAGGATAAATAGTAGACCTACTTAAGAGTAATATATAAGAAATATTATTACAAGAAGGGAAAAAATAGATTCTACTTACACCTACTAGTGTTTGCTATATAAATTAACTCTAGCTTTAGTATAAGATTTTAACCTAGCAGAGAATAAAGCACTAATAGCTACTAAGCACCTAAACTAGGATAATAACTATTTTTAGGCTAAAACTAAGGCGCGAAAACGCCTTCTAGGAATTTAGTACTATAGGTAATAGAGTATTAATAAAACTTAAAGTCTAACTTAGAAATATTAAAGTAAAAGCTATAATAGACTTAGAAGCCTAGAAAAACTATATCTTACTAAATACTACTAGAAAAGTAGAACTTACCTAAAGATAAAAATAATAAAGCTACCTACTATACGTAGGAGACAGAGCACTTATACTAAAAAACTTTAGAATAGACTATAAAGTTAATATAACGCTTAAGATTAACTAGCACTAGAAGTAGATTATCTTTAATATACTAAGATTCTCTAGTTATAAAGTAGTATTAGGACTATCTTAGTTAAGAAGATATAACCTATATATTAAATAGAATAAGAGAAAGATATTTCTAACGTGCTATAACTATGCACTATAAGTAAAGCCTATATATTAATAAAGTTTAATAGTAGATAAAAGAGAACTGAATATACTCTTATAACTAGAAGTTAATAAATATAAATTAACCTTAAAAGACGCTAGTAGGGACTACTAGGTTAAGAAACATAAGAAAATAAGTACTAGTATAACTTATAATATCTCTAAACTATATAAAAAATAGAAACACCTATTTTAGAAAGAGAAAGGAAAAGCAAACCTACCTAAGCACTAACTCTAGAATTATATAATTAACCTAGAAGAAGGAAAGACGCTACCCTTCAGACTACTATATATAAAGATAGGTAAAGAACTTAAATAGGAAAGAGACTTTATTAAGAAGAACCTAGAGAAGGAATATATTTAACTCTTTAAATTACTAGTAGTAAGCCCCTTTACCTTTATTATAAAAAAGAATAAAGAACTATAACCCTATATAGATTAATAAAGGATTAATAATATTACTATTAAGAATAGGTACCTATTACCTAATGCTAGCAAACTATAGAATAGACTTATAAAAGTAAAAAATCTTTATATTATTAGATCTATAAGATAGCTATTACCTTATATAAATTAAAGAAGGTAACGAATAGAAAACTGCATTCTAGTTAAGATATAGACTATATAAATATTAAGTTATGCCCTTTAGACTTATAAACGTACTAGTAACCTTCTAGGCGCTAATTAATAACGTACTAAGGAAATACCTTAACGTATTTATTATAGCATACCTTAATAAAATCCTAATCTATTTAGAAAAGGAAGATAACTATATAAACTACGTTATAACTATACTATAAGTACTAGTAATAGTAAACCTATAGCTAAAACTTAAGAAATATAAATTCTATGTCTAGAAATTAGAGTTTTTAGAGTTTATTATTAACACTACGTGCATATAAATAAGCCCTAATAAGATTAAGACTATTTAGAACTAGCCCCGCCCTAAGACAGTTAAAAACATTTAAGAGTTTCTAGAATTCTATAGTTTTAATAGATAGTTTATTAAGAAATACGTAATAATTATAACACTTCTAATAGTATTATAAAGAAAAGTATATCCTTTAAATAGTCTACTAAATAAGAAAAATCCTTCTAGATGCTATAAATTGCGTGTATTATACTACCTATACTTATAAACTTCTAAGATAACTAGCCTTTATAACTTAAAACTAACGTAAGTAACTAAGCCCTTAGCGCATGCGCTAAATAAGAAAGAAATAGGAAATAGTACCTAATAGCCTATTACTTCTATAAGCTTGTAAACGCAGAAATAAGATATAATATCTATAATAAATAACTATTTATAATTATTAAAGCGTTTAAATACTAGCAAATCTACGTATATAGCTACTCTAAACTTACTATCTTTACTAATTATAAGAATCTCTTAAGGTTTACTATAATAAAAGATCTCTTACTAAGATAAGTAAGATAGTCTAAGATGCTTAAATAATATAAATTTAAGATTATATATACGCCTAGTAAAGAAAACAGACGCGCTAACGCACTAAGTTAATAAAGTAACTTAGCTAGAGATAAGACTATTACACGCGCCTTTATTCTAGTATAAAATAAAGATAGAATACTTAGCCTATTATAAGAGCTTAACATACTCCTTATAATAGGATAAGATATACTAGAAGAATAATAAGAGTAAATTATTTAATAATACTATAACAACCTAATATTTAGATATCTAGGTATTATAAGGACTATAGAGCTTATCTAGCGTAACTACTAGTTTAAAGAAATAAAGTAAAAAGTTATAGACTATATCTAGAAATACGCGGACTACTAAATAAATAAATATAGTACCTATATACTATATAGAGAAATGTAAGCTATCTAAATTCTAGATAAACCCTAGATAGATATCTCTATAGACTTTATTATAGAACTACTAAACTTAAAGGACCTAGTAACTAATATATCCTATAATATAATACTAGTAATTATTAACTAATTTACTAAGAATGCAGAAATAATTCTATTCTATAATACCTATATAGTAAGATAACTTAGATTTGTAATTCTAGGCTAACTAGTTAAGCATTACAGAATACTAAAAATAATTATTAGTAATTAAGATAAACTACTTATATTTAACTACTAGATAACGCTAATAGTACTTATTAGAATAAAATATAAGCTGTTAACGGCTTACTACCTACAAATAGACAGACAGATAGAATAAACTAATAGAACTATAAAAACCTATCTAAAAATATATAGTAATAGGCTATAAAATAATTAGGTATTACTATTACTAATAGCCTAACTAGTGTACAATAATAAGAAATTAGAAGTAATAGAATAAATACTATTCTACGTAAACTATAGAAGACATCTATATCTCTTTAAAAGAACTCTATTAATAAACGTATAAATAGAAACGGCAGCTAATAACGCTAGAGAAGTAAAAAAAAAATGTAAAGAAATAAAAGAAAATATATAAAAGGCATAGTAAAAAAGAATTAAATATAATAACTAAAAACGAAAAATAGCACCTTAGCTAAAAAAAGGGGGGATAGAGTATATTTACTTATAAAAAACCTTCGCATAATACAACCTAGTAAAGGATTAAACTACGTAAAAGTTAGACTATTTTTAGTTCTTAAATAAATTAGCCTAGTAAAATATAAACTCTAACTCCTAAGTAATATAAAAGTCTACCTAGTATTCTATATATCTACTCTAGAACTAGTAGACCCTAAGACGCTACTATAAAAAACCTTCTACTACTAGAAAGATAAAGATAATAAGTATAAAGTTAAAGCACTATGCGGGTACTGCAAAGTAAACTAATAAGACTTCTAAGATAATAACTTCTACTAGGAATAGCTAGTAAAGTAGAAAGGCTACTCTAAGTTAAAAAATATATAGAAGCCTAAAGCTAATCTACAGAACTATTAGTAACTACTTAAGGTAGTAAGACTAAGGCTTAACGCCTACTACTACACTAGACGTATGCAACCTAGAGATAAGAATAGAAACTAAAAGGTATAATATATCTTATAAAGGACTACTAAAGGAAGACTTAGCACCTATAATATTATAACCCGCTACTGTGTTATCTAGAACGTGTAGTGTAGACTATATTATTAGTAAAAACTTTACCCTAATAGAAGTAGCTAGGTAATCCGCCTTAGCATTTACTGCCTTACCTTTAGCCTTTAACTCTAAAGTAAGATATATAGCCTTTCTTATAGTACGCTCTTTAGCCTACGCTAGAATCTTCTTATTCTGCAGTAAATAAGAAATTACCTTAGCTAATAGCTTCTTATTAGCATCTACCTTTACCTAGTATTCCTTCCTAGTCTAGTTAAGTAATAACTAAGATATATTAACGCACGGCTTCCCCGCGCGTACGCACTTAGCATACTTTAGATAAGAGTTTAGCATAATATAGTAATATAAGTTTTTAGAAAAATACCTATTATAGGGAACGTTAGTAATAGTATTAGTAGTAAAGATTTTATAAAAGATATAAAGTTAACGTTTATAGAAATTAGAAGATATAATAACCGCAAAACGCTTATATAGCTAGTAGGGTAAACCCCGCTTATAAGCTAACTACGCTAACTTATTAGGTAATTAAGAATAATTCTATAGAGAGAAAGGATAATGTTACAACCTACGAATTAAATAAGTATTTAGATAATTAATTAGCTACTAAGCAGCTGCTATAAAGCGCGCACTAAGGAAATAACTACTAACTAAAGGTAAGCTACGTAACTAATAGTTACGCTAAGGACTATTAATAGTTATAATAGAAACTATTAAGCTCGGCTATATAGTTACTAAACACATGGGGTTTCTAAACACCGCGCTAAAACGCGACACCCATATAAAAGACGCTATATCTATTAATAACGCTCTTATAATTACTATTAAGTATATATAGACTAGAGAGTTGCAGCTGCTATAGCTGCTGCAGCCCTCTCTGCAGCCCTCTCTATAGTAGATCTATCTCGCTGCGCTGCTGTAGCTACTAATCTCTATATTACTACTATAATATTCTTAACTTCTGTAAAGCGTTAATTTAGGTCTACTTAGACGCGCTTATAAGGGGCCTAAGGGCGAGCAGTCTCTAGTTTAGCCTTAAGGCGTCTTTTCTCTACTTCTAGCTCTACTACTCTAGTATTTATACCTACTAGCGCCTTTTCTACTTTTTATAGTAGAAGCTAGGTCTTATAGCTAAGATTTTTATAACTCTAGATATTCTACTATGTAAGGTAGATATTATAGGGGCCCTATAGTATAGAGAGGAAGGCCTTAATAGGTAATTAAGGTTGCTTTAGGCGTAGGGGGGTAATTAGCTACTATAAGACCTATAATAAGCTAAGCACCTAATTAATATTATATAGCTAGAGGCTAGTAGCTTACTAGCTAGCCTAAATTATACGCTCTATAAAGCCTTTCTCTCTAGCTTTATAGTAGTAGGTAATAAAGCGCTTCTTCTTAATAGGCGCTACGTTATTAAGAAAGGCTAGGTCGCAGATCTACTAGTAGTAATTTAACTTAATAATAAAGAATAAAGTAAGGTCTAGAGGCTGTAGGACGTATAAGGAGTGCGTAGGTAGATAAAAAAGGTAGACCTTATACTATTTATAAAGTAGGAGGAAGTCTAGGTTAATATAGCTACTATAACTATTAAGAATTAGTAGTTAGTATTAACTATCTACTAGCGCTATCTTAGGGAGAAATATACGCTATAGCTACTTAAGACCTATCGCGTTTAAGGTCTATCTATTCTAAGACGTTATATAGAGCTAGCTAGGCACTAATTTAGCTAGAAACTAGGTAGTCTATAGGCTCTAGCCCTTAAAGATAACTACGCAGCGTAGCTTCCGCCCTATTACTAATATATACTTAATTATTAATACTTACTCGCGATTCTTTAGTAACTTAATATTAGCCTTCTTCTTTAATACTCTAGTAAGGACTCTAGTATTTATATATACGCCTAGAGCGATTCCTATCTTATCTATATTATAGGTATTCTCTACCTAAATATTAAAGCGCTATCGCGTCTACTTATAGAGCTTAAGAAACGCGCGTAGCTAATCTAGTATAGCTACCTTAACTCTCTAAGCGTTAATCTTATAGCTAACTACTAAGGCGACGCGTAGCTAGCGCTTAAGGAAGTAAGAGAGCTAGAGCTTACTAATAGGCTAATTATTACTATTTATCTGTAGGATTTAATTTGCTATTTCGCGTGCGCGCGCGTGTAAAGGAGGGTAGCTACAGGCGTTTTCTTTAAGGATCTATTCTATAAGGAAGTTCTCTTAGAGAGGAGTTAATTACTACTAGTGTTAATAGCTAAGCGCGCTAGTCGTCGCGCTACGTAGTTAGCTGTGGAGCGTAGAGAGAGGGATGCCGTATGCCTTAGCCGCAGCCCGCTGGCTAGAATAAACGCCTGTATTAAAATCGCTGATAGCTCTTTGTATAGCTAGCTTACGTGTATCTATATTAAGAGGCGTTGTTAATAGATATAGCGTCTTTTGTGTGGGTGTCGCGTTTTAGCGCGGTGTTTAGAAACCTTATGTGTTTGGTAACTATATAGCTGAGCTTATAACTAGTAATAATCCTATAGGTAACTATTAACGCCTAAACTACGTGTATATAGAAATAACAGGAATCCCTATAATTCCTATATTTAACTTATTTAATAATCTATTATTTAGATTCTAGTAAGCAATATTAATTTAACTGTCTTATAATATTAATACTAACTACCCTATTACTAACTTATATAATTAATAACCTCTCTTCTTATCGTTGCTCCTACCTAAGAAGTATCACCCCTTTAGGATTAGCTACCCCGTAGGAACGTAACAAATGTATAATAATACAGAGGCCTTACCTAGTATATAGAAATACTTGCTTAAACACCTGTAAGATCTTAACTAGATTCTTTTATATATTAAGTTATCTAGAGTAACGCTATTAGAGATAAAGTATTTCTAGCGCATTAACTAAATAGTTATTATTAGTTATAAATATAACTATAAGAGCTTAGAAAATTAAAGGGTCTCTATACTCTAAAGCCTACTTTATAATAGGAGCTTATAGAAGGCACTAATAAAAGCCTAGTATAGCTAGGGCAGACTAAGTAAACTAGTAGCTTTAAGAAAGTATACTTTTCTAATAGAGTAAGCCTACTAGACTTAGAAGGCTGCGCAGACTAACACGCTAAGTAATTAGCTAGTACCTTTTAAACTAATCTATTAACTCTAATAGGCTTAGATAAAGTATAGGAACTACCTTCTAAGCGGGCGTATAATAAGAAGGTATATAGATTACTAACGCGCGTAAGCCGCAGGCTGCAGCGTAGAGATTTAGTTAATCTACTAGATTCTTCTAGAGAAGGTGTAGGAGCTTACGTAACACCCTATAGGCTATATAATATTAGCCTAAAGTAGAAAGAGCTTCTATAAATAATCTATTCTAGAGTAATTAGTATTCTTATAGATAATAAGTATATAACGCTATATATAGTACTTATAGCAGCTCTGCTTCTACTAGAGAAATTTAAGTATCTAATAGAGGAAGCTTAAATCTATAGAGATAAGCTTCTCCTACTACCTACTAAGTAGAAATTACTTCTCTTGCACCTATATAAGCTTTTAATAGGCAGCGTAGAAAGAGGTTAAACCCTACTTAAAAAGATAACTTAAAAGGAAATTAATTAGTTTAAGGCTTAAATAAAGCTACTACCGCTTAAATAGGTCTTTTTATATAAGTATAATTAGAATAGTATATTTAAGAAATGTAAAGCTTATATCTGCGTCTAAGAGAATCTCTAAACTAAGAATACACTGTAGTTAATATATACTATAACGCTTATAGCGCGTTCCTTTTATACTATAATTACTATTATAGCTTAATTTAATCTAGAGATCTAGTAACTTAATATTATAGGCGCTTTCTTAACGCATAGTATAATAGGTAGCTAGACGTAGCCTATAAGCTACCTAATAGCTTATTATAACCTACAGGTTAAATAAGAACTTAGATAAATAATTAGCAATTAAACAACCGCTAAGGGTACGCACTAAAGAAGCAACTACTAACTAAGAGTAAGTTACGTAACTAATAGCTACGCTAAGGACTATTATAACTAGTAATAGTCCCGTAGCTAACTATTAGTGTAGGACTATATATATATATAGAAATAGCAGGAATCCCTATAATTCTGTTACGACCGGCGGATTGAACAAGCAGCTTGGTAACTAATTAGCCACCTAAGCAGCCGCCGAGAGGAGTATACCAAGACACGACTACCAACCATCCCCAACCACGTAACTGATAGTTATGCTAAGGACTAGCGATAGTTATAATAGGAACTATCGCGACTAGCAATAGCCCTGCAACTAACTAACGGTGTTAAAACTACGTATATATAGAAATAGCAGGAACCCTTATAGTTCCTAGTATTTAACTTATTTATTAATCTATTATTTAGATTCTTATAAGCTATTATTAATTTAATAGTTTTATAACCTTAATACTAACTATTCTATTACTTACTTACGTAATTAATAACCTCTTTTCTATTATTACTTCTACCTAAGAACTAACTTACTCTTATAGAACTAGCTACCCTATAGGAACGTAATATATTAAACACCCTTAATATAAGCAACTTTAAAGGCATTACCGTAGTTACTAACCCTAAGAATAAGGTAGCTAAGCTAGACCTATACTATAGAGACTATAATAAACTTAAAAAATAGATCCTTTAACTTAAACTCTACTTTTATATCTTAGAACCTAAAATAAAGGGTAAGGAAAAGGTTATCCTTATAGTATTATACTTATAAGGCAAAGCAGCTACCTAGATCTAACTATACCTATTAAGTTACCTAGCTAAGAAAAATTATAAAGGTAATACTATTAACTAGATTATTAAAGACTATAAGAACTTTAAGAAAGAACTTAGGTAACTCTTTAGTATTACTAACTATATACCTCTTACTAAATAAGCTATATAGTAACTCTGCTAGAGACACTCTATTACTAATTACGCTATATACTTTAAGAAATACGCTATATAGCTTAACTAGGAGAAAGTACTCTTAATAGTTATATATAAATAAGGCTTAAAACTAAAAATCTATAAGAAGCTACTACGCTCTAGAAATCTTATTACCTTTCTAAAGGATCTCTATAAGAAGTCTATTAGGATTAACGCTAAATAGTATAAACTATATTAAGAACTACGCTAGTAAGGGTAAAAGCTATATCCTAGCTTTAAGAAGCTACCTAATAGCTACCTAATAAAGCCTTAAACCTTAGGCAGTTAACTATAGCGCCACTAATATAATAACTATAGTTATTAGCTAATAGAAGAATATTAGTATAATAACTTAAAGAAAGGAAATAAGAGAGGACTAGGCTTTTATAAGCTATACTAGCGTAGCTCTAGAAAACCTCTAATAGAACTATAAGCCTAAGAAGTAGAAATATGTAAATGCTTTACGTATAGTAAGCTAGGCTACCTTATAAAGAACTGCTATTTTAAGAATAAGATTAAATAATAGCTAAACGTTATATTAAAAGATAACTAGAGAATAAATAAAGATAAAGAATAGGACGTAGTAAGTAAAATTAATAGAATTAACTTAGAAACTATAGAACGCCTAGACACCCTAGATAAATAACTTTATAAAGATTTAGAGAAACTTAATAATAAAGAAGAACTCTACTACTCTATTTAGTAGGCACTAACCCTATATCTAAATATAAAGGAACCTTACCTAGGCACACCTATAGTATAGGACTTTCTTAAAGACTTTAAGATGTAACTACGCGATAGAGATGCTTCGCTATACAGAATTCTTAGAAAGAAACCTAAACTAAATAAAGAATATAAAAGAAGACTCTATATAGTTACCTAAGAAATATAAGACACTATAAACTATAATTATAAGTATTAAAATAAAAGTAAGAAGTATAATAATAAATAACTAAACTACTAACTACTAACTACGCTATTACGTTAATATACGTAACCCTAAATATAAAAGTATAAGCTATATAATATGCATAGATAACTATTATAAAATACACTATATAGAAAAGGTTAACAGAAGTTACTTTCCTAGAGCTAGATATTAATATAAATAGAAATAGTTTAATTACTCTATAGATAAGTATAATAAATACCTATAGGATAAATATAAAGTATAGTACTTCCTATAGAAAACTAACGTAGAAAATATAGCATACACCCTGCTAGTAGACAGCATCTGTGTTTAGGATAAATAGTAAAATAGTCTAGAAGTAATATATAAGAAATATTACTATAAAAAGGAAAAGAATAGATTTTACTTACACCCCTAGTATTTACTATATAAATTAACCCTAGATATAGTATAAGATATAAACTTAGTAGAGGATAAGGTAATAATAACTATTAAGCACCTAAACTTAGATAACAGCCTTTTTTAGACTAAAACTAAGGCGAGAAGACGCCTTCTAAGAATTTAATGCTATAGATAATAAAGTATTAATAAAACTTACTATCTAGCTTAAAAATATTAAAGCTAAGGCTATAATAGACTTAGGAGCTTAGAAGAATTATACCTTACTAGCTATTACTAAAAAAGTAGGACTTATACTGTAATAAAAATAATAGTTTTACCTTCTATATATAGAAGATAGAGCACTAATACTTAAGATACTAAGAATAGACTATAAGGTTAGAATAACGCTTAAGATTAACTAATACTATAAACAGATAACCTTTAATATACTAAGATTCTCTAGTTATAAAGTAGTATTAGGATTACTATAGTTAAGAAGATATAACCTATATATTAAATAGGATAAGGGGAAAATATTCCTAACGCACTATTACTATACACTATAAGTAAAGCCTATATATTAATAGAGTTTAATAGTAGATAAAAGAGAACTTAATATACTCTTATAACTAGAAGTAAATAAATATAAATAAACCTTAGAAGACGCTAGCAGGAACTACTAGGTTATAAAACGTAAGTAAATAAGTACTAGTATAACTTATACTATCCCTAAACTATATAGAAAATAGGAATACCTATTTTAGAAAAAGGAAGAAAAAGTAAACCTACCTAAGTACTAACCCTAGGATTACGTAATTAAATTAGAAAAAATAAAAATACTACTCTTTAGACTACTTTATATAAAAATAGGTAAAGAACTTAAATAAGAAAGGAACTTTATTAAGAAAAATCTAGAAAAGGAATATATTTAACTCTTAAAATTACTAGCAGCTAGCCTATTTACCTTTATTATAAAAAAGAATAGAGAACTATAACTCTATGTAAACTACTAAAAACTTAATATAATAACTATTTAAAATTAGTACCTACTACTAAATGCTAGTAAACTATAGAATAGACTTATAAAGGTAAAAATCTTTACGTTACTAGATCTATAAGATAGCTACTACCTTATATAAATAAATAAAGGAGAAGAATAAAAAATTATATTCTAATTAAGATATAGACTATATAAATATATAGTTATATCTTTTGGACTTATAAACGTACTAGCGACCTTCTAGACGCTAATTAATAACGTACTTAGAGAATACCTTAATATATTTATTATAGCCTACCTTAATAACATACTAATCTACTTAGAAAAAGAAGAAGACTATATAAACTACGTTATAATAATACTCTAAGTACTAGTAACAGTAAACCTATAACTAAAACTAAAAAAGTATAAGTTCTACGTATAGGAACTAGAATTTCTTAGCTTTATTATTAATATAATAGGTATATAAATAAGCCTAGATAAAATTAAAACTATCTAAAACTAGCCTTAACTAAAGATAATAAAAAATATCTAAGAATTCTTAGAATTCTATAGCTTTAATTATTAGTTTATTAAAAAAATGTAATAATTACCACACCTCTAATAGAGAAAAAAGGATATACCCTTTAATTAGTTAAATAAATAAGAAAAATCCTTGTAACTTCTATAAATAGCATGCATTACGCTACCTATACTTATTAACTTTTAAGATAATAAACTATTATAAATTAAAACTAATATAAGTAACTAAGCTCTTAGCGCATGCGTAAATTAAGAAAGAAATAGAAAATAGCACCTAATAGCCTACTACTTATATAAGCTTATAGGAGCAGAAACATAATATAATATCTATAATAAAGAGCTATTCGTAATTATTAAAGCACTTAAGTACTAGAGAATCTACGTATATAGCTGTTCTAAGGTTACTATCTTTACTAACTATAAAAACCTCCTAGGGTTTACTATAATAAAGGACCTTTTACTAAGATAAGTAAGATAGTCTAAAACGCTTAGATAATATAAGTTTAAGATTATATATACACCTAGTAAAGAAAACAGACGCGCTAATATACTAAGCTAATAAAGTAACTTAGCAGAAGATAAAATAATTATACGCGCCTCTATATTAGTATAAAATAAAGATAGAATACTTAGCTTATTATAAGAGCTTAATACGCTTCTTTTAATTAGATAGGAAGTACCTAAAGAATAATAGAAATAGATTATTTAATAACACTATAATAACCTAATACTTAGACACCCTAGCATTATAAGAACTATAGAACTTATCTAATGTAATTACTAGTTTAAAGGAATAAAGTAAAAAGTTATAGACTATATCTAGAAATACACTAACTACTAAAAGAATAAGTATAGCACCTACGTACTATATAGAGAGATATAAGCTATCTAGATTCTAAATAAACTCTAGACTAATATCTCTATAGACTTTATTATAGAACTACTAAACTTAAAGGACCTAGTAACTAACACATTCTATAATAGGATACTAGTAATTATTAACTAATTTATTAAGTACGTAGAAATAATCCTATTCTATAATACCTATATAGTAAGATAACTTAGATTTATAATTCTAGACTAGCTAGTTAGACACTATAGAATACTAAGAATAATTATTAGTAACTAAGATAAACTATTTACATTTAACTACTAGATAATACTAATAATACTTATTAGAATAAAACGTAAACTGTTAATAGCCTACTATTTATAAATAGATAAATAGATAGAATAAATAAATAGAACTATAAAAACCTACTTAAAGATATATAGTAATAAACTATAATATAATTAGGTATTACTACTACTAATAGCCTAGCTAGCGTATAATAATAAGAAATTAGAAGTAATAGAATAAACGCTGTTTTATATAAACTATAGAAGATATTTATATCTCTTTAAAAGAACCTTACTAATAAACGTGTAAATAGAAATAGTAGTTAATAACGCTAAAGAAATATAAGAAATATATAAAGAAATAAAAGAAAATATACAAAAGGCATAATAAAAAAGTTTTAAATATAATAACTAAAAACGAAAAACGGTACCTTAGCTAAAGAAGAGGATAGAGTATATCTACTTATAAAAAACCTTCGCATAATACAACCTAGTAAAGGATTAAACTACGTAAAAGTTAGACTATTTTTAGTTCTTAAATAAATTAGCCTAGTAAACTATAAACTCTAACTCCTAAGTAATATAAAAGTCTACCTAGTATTCTATATATATACTCTAGAACTAGTAGACCCTAAGACGCTACTATAAAAGACCTTCTACTACTAGAAGAAAGAAGATAATAAGTATAAAGTTAAAGTACTACGCAGGTATCGCGAAGTAGACTAGTAAGACTTCTAGAATAATAATTTCTACTAAGAGTAGTTAGTAAAGGAGAAAGGTTACCCTAAGTTAGAAAATATATAAGAACTTAAAGCTAACCTATAAAACTATTAGCAACTACTTAAAGTAGTAAGACTAAGGCTTAACGCCTACTACTATACTAGTTAAACGTAACCTTAGAGTAAAGATACGAACTAAAGAGCATAACATACCTTATAAAGAACTACTAGGAGACGACCTAACGCCATAGCTAGCTACCGCGTTATCTTACGCGTATAACGTAAACTATATTATTAGTAAAAACTCTATTTTAATAAAGGTAGCTAGATAGTCTGTCTCTGCGTTTACCGCCTTACTCTTAGCCTTTAATTTAGAAGTAAGGTATATAGCCTTTCTTATAGCACGCTTCTTAGCCTGCGCTAGAATCTTCTTATTTTATAGTAAATAAGAAATTACCTTAGCTAATAGCTTCTTATTAGCGTTTACCTTTACCTAGTATTCCTCCCTAGTCTAGTCTAGTAATAACTAGAATATATTAACGTACGGCTTTCCTATGCATATATACTAAGCATACTTTAAGCAGGAATTTAGTATAATATAGTAATATAAGTTTTTAGAAAAACACCTATTATAAGAAACGTTAATAATAGTATTAGTAGTAAGGATTTTATAGAAGAGATAGAGTTAGCATTTATAATATTTAGATAATATAGTAACTATAAACGCTTATATAGCTAGTAGAGCAGACCCTACTTATAAGCTAACTCTACTACTTATTAGGTAATTAAGAATAATTTTATAGAGAAGGAAGATAATGTTACAACCTATAAGTTAAATAAGAACTTAGATAAATAATTAGCAATTAAATAACTGCTAAGGGTACGCACTAAAGAAGTAACTACTAACTAAGAGTAAGTTACGTAACTAATAGCTACGCTAAGGACTATTAATAGTTATAATAGAAACTATTATAACTAGCAACAGTCCCGCAGCTAACTATTAGCTTAGGACTATATATATATAGGAATAGCAGGAATTTCTATAATTCCTAGTGTTTAACTTATTTATTAATCTATTATTTAGATTCTAGTAAGTATTATTAATTTAACTGTCTTATAACTTTAATACTAACTACCCTATTACTTATCTACGTAACTAATAACCTCTACTTTCCTTTATTACTTCTACCTAAGAACTAACTTATCCCTTTAGGATTAGCTACCCCGTAGAAACGTAACATAGCTATATAAAGAAGGAGAAATACGTTTTACTCCTATAAGCCCTATATAGCATGTATAATTTGCTAGTGCTATAGTATAAGAAGTATACTTAGGAAGCTTAGGCTTATAGCCTTAGAAGAAGATCTCTATTTATTCTTTAATTATAAGCGTCGCATTCTTATTCTCTTTTATATTAATAATATACTTATTGTGAAAAAGTAAGAGTAAAGATATAATAAATCGTTGAATTGCATATCCTTTTTCCGGTGCTATCTAGTATCTCTATATAGTTATTCTAATTTAAATAATTTCCATTTGCTTTAACATTGATTTCGAATTCTTAATGTCCGTGTTTTCGGGTTTTTACTATCCGATTTTACTATTGTTTTATTATTTAAAATAATGTATTTTCGGATTCTAGTTATTCGGTTTTACTATTGTTTTATTATTTAAAATAACGTTTTACATTAGTTTTATTATTATGTTAATAGTTTAAGACTAGCACTTTGTAAATATTTTAGAAAGGTTTTTCTAACTTTTTAATTACATAATATAAAATTGTAATTTAAAATATTTTCCTAATAGAAGTAGTGCATAGCACTATTTAAATTACTACATTTTATATTGTAAATTATCTATAGTTTATATATGCGTTCTTAAAACGTTTATTATTTATAATATTGTTTTTAAAATTTAAAGCGTATATATTGTTTATTGTTTTATTTTTTACAATTATTATACCTATATAATAGAATCTAATCACCCTTACTAGCGTATTTAACCTAATTATTATAGTAATTCTAACACTTCTTTTAGTAAACCTTTAGCATAAACTAGTAGTAATTATAGGTATTATATATATTTATACGCTTCTTATTAAGTGCCTTATAGAATTTATATATATAGCTCTTATCTTATACTAATATAGCACGATTTATAAGATAGTTCTTCTTTTTAAAATTAATGTCTAGCTAAGTAGGGAGGATATTATACACGTTTAATTTAGCAGCTTTAAAATTAGTAATATTAAGATCTTTATTAACTAATACTAGTTAACTACTACCTAGACTAATACCGCCTACTAAAGATTCTAGAAAAGATAGAATAACGTTTTTTAAATAACTCTTATAATAAAATTAGCGTAAATAAAAAAGGCAGTAGTAAAAAGACTAAGCCTAGGTTAGTAGGTATAACTAGCTAGTAAGTAAGTGTTATTAGCTAAGAAGCTAGTCTATATAAGGTAGATATTAAGCTAGGTTACGTAACTAATATACACTATAGTATAAATAAAACGCTAGAAATACTTAATAGCTATAAAGGCTAGGAGACTTACTGCGTATATAATTAAGCGTTAATTAATAATAAAGAGAATAGCGTAAATAAAGATAATAGATTAACCTAGACCTAGAAGTCTAAGAAGGTAAAAGAACGCTTTAAAGGTAGGAAAGCTAGGTTACTCTTTATATAACTATAAGTATATTTTACTAGACATGCTGCTATTAAGTATATAGCATATTTCTGCTTCTACTTATTAGAGTAAAACTAATTCCTGCCTAGCTATAGAATAGCTTTGCACTGCTAATAGACAGGCAGTGTCTACGTAGAAGCTAGTTAAGATAGTATAGGTAGAGGTTAAGAATAATATAAAGAAAAAAAGGCGATAAGCGGTAGTAGATAGTATTAGAAAAGGCACTAGATAGGTGTTATAGCTAGAGTATATTCTAATTAAATTATTTACGCCTTCTATAGCTAGTATCTAGTATAGTAGCTAGTATAGATATAGCGCTACTAATAAGCTAATATTACTTACTAAAGTTTATGTAAATTTTTATAACATAAGTAAAAATCGCCTAAAGAGGAAATAAACAGGGATGCAATAGAGATATTCTATTTAGTAAGACTAATTATATATTACTACGCTCGTTTCTCGCTTAGTAATAATTATACTTAAGGTAATTAGCTTAGGCGTAATAAAGAATTAAGAATCTAGAAGATATTAGACCGGCTTATAAGAATATAACTATAAAGAGAAAAGATAATATTATAAACTAAAAGTAAATAACGCTGTACTTAGATAAGATAATAGAATAATAGTACCTATATAGTAATACCCTCTCTACACTAAGACGCTATTACGTTTAGAATACGTATATATATAATTTTATAAACTCTATAAGTCTTATTACGAAGCGAGGAATAAGCGTAGCAATATATAATTAGTCTTGCTAAACAGAATATCCCTATCGCATCCCTATTAATTTCCTCTTTAGGCGATTTTTACTTATGTTATAAGAAATTTATATAAACTTTAGTAGGTAATATTAGCTAATTAGTAGCGCTGCATCTACACTAGCTACTACACTAGGTACTAGCTATAGAAGGCGTAAATAATCTAATTAAAACATACTCTAGCTACAATACCTACTACTTATTACCTTTTTTTCTTTATATTATTCTTAACCTCTGCCTATACTACCTTAACTAGCTTCTATGTAGACACCGCCTGCCTGTTAGCAGTGCAAAGCTATTCTATAGCTAGGTAGGAATTAGTTTCGCTCTAGTAAGTAAAAGTAGAGATGTACTATATACTTAATAGCAGCACGTCTAGTAAAATACGCTAATAGTTATATAAAGAGTAACCTAGCTTTCCTATCTTTAAAGCGTTCTTCTACCTTCTTAGGCTCCTAGGTCTAGGTTAACCTATTACCTTTATCTACGCTATTCTCTTTATTATTAACTAACGCGTAATTATATACGTAGTAAGTCTTCTAGCCTTTATAGCTATTAAGTATCTCTAGCGTTCTATTTATACTATAGTCTATATTATTTATATAATCTAGCTTAATATCTACCTTACGCGGACTAGCTTTTTAGCTAATAATACCTACCTACTAGCTAGTTATACTTACTAACCTAGGCTTAGTCTTTTTACTACTACTTTCCTTATTTACGCTAACTCTATTATAAGAGTTATTTAAAAACGTCTTTCTATTTATTCTAGAACCTCTAGTAGGTAGTATTAGTCTAAGTATTAGTTAACTAGTATTAGTAGATAAAAATCTTAATATTACTAATTTTAAAGCTGCTAAATTAAACGTATATAATATACTACCTACTTAGCTAGATATTAATTTTAAGAAGAAGAACTATTTTATAGATCCTACTATATTAGTATAAGATAAGAGCTATATATATAAATTCTATAAGGCACTTAATAAGAAGTGTATAGATATATATAATACCTATAATTGCTACTAGTTTACGCTAAAGGTTTACTAAGGGAAGTACTAGGATTACTATAATAATTAGGTTAAACACGCTAGTAAGGGTAATTAAATCTTATTATATAGGTGCGATAATAATATAGACCTAGGTCCTATACCTACCTATCTACCTATCCTTACTAATATTAAGAAGATACTTATTACTAAGGTATACATCTTTATAGAGATTTAATAGTATTATAGCCTTTAGTAGAAGTATTATAGGTATATTTACTACTTTACTATTAACTTTATAAAGACGTTTATAAAGTTACCTCTATTACTATTATAGTTAGACATTATTATACTCTAACTACTATATTTAGATAAGGATAATTAGAGTACTATCTAGCGCAAGTTTAAGAAAGACTTTAAGGTCTATTATTTAGCTGTTCTAGCGTAGTTAATCTTTCTAAAGAATAGCTATTCTAGGTACTCTAATATTAATATTAATAACGCCGCTATTTAGCAGCTTCTAGTAAACAACTTAGTTAAGTATTAACTTATATTAATTAAGTATAGTTCTAGAGAAAGTTAACCTAGAGAAGTACTAAATATTTAACCTATATAACCTAGTACGTCCTTTACTCTACTAGATATGCTACCTGCTATTTTAGTATTCTTACTACTACCTTCTTTAGCTAATACTATAACTAATACTTATACCTTACGCACATTTCTTACCTCTACTATATATAGCTAGAGTCTGTCTATTCTAGCTACTTTAGTAAATAATACTATAAATAATATAGGGTTATATTATAGTAGTAGTTCTGTATTTAATAACTTAGATAACTTAAGTAAGAATCTAGACCCTAACGCGTCTACGGTGCTAGATATTCTTCTAAATATTAGTAAGTTTAAGACGCTTTATTACTAGATCTAAGGCTATTATAAGTATATATACCTTACTATAGAGTTAGTGCGCTACACGCTAATATCTAAATTTACTAGTAAGAAGTTAGTTTTTAGTCTAGCGTTTTGTAAGGCACTGTATAGTAGGCAGGTGTAGGCACTTAAGAAGCAAAGGTATAGATTCGGATAGGGATGAGACGAATCCTTGCGGAGTCGTGGTGGTGCAACACTGAGGCTATATAAGGGCCGTTACGTGACCGGGCACGTGCCGGGCCTGTTCTAGTAGGATGCTAACAAGGGGCGAAGGTAGGCGTTACACGTTTCTAATACTTTATCTAACTAAAGTAGAAGAGTATATACTACCTTAGTAACGCGTAGTAGACTACCTTATCTACGTTTAGTATATAATATGCTATAAGGATAGCTAATTTACTTAATACTCTTACTTTTAATTTACTACTTTTAATACTATTCTTTACTAGTAGACTACTATATAGGTAGGATTCTTTATAAGTTAAATAATAGATTTAGAGCTAATTATAGCTAACTATATCTAAGATACCTTTAATAGACCTAATATTAAAAGGCGGTTAGTAGACTCTATTATATAATACTCTACTACTATACGCGGCTCTTACGCGTATTAGTCTTTAGAAGGGAAAAATTTAGAGGCGTTAGTAAGGCTAATACTAGAACTAATACTAGGACTAATACTAATTTTTTTATAAATTTAGTAATTATTATTACCTTATCTATTTATAACGTACTTAGCCGCTAACTACTACTAGTATAATCTAATACGTTTTATACTATAGTTTAAGGAATAGAAGCTAGCTTCTATAGTATAATGTATGCAACTTATGTAGGATTTTATCTGTAACTATCTATATATTATTGCGTATTAGTTTTACTAATAATTTAATCTATTTAAAAAGCTTATTATAGTACTAAAGTTTAACGTAGTTAACTTCTAGGATTAATATAAGTAGTAGAGAAGAGGTAGTACTTATAACTATAGACTTTACTACTATAGTAACGCACTAAATCTAGATATAGAACTTAGTAATAATAGCTCTAAGTTTAGTAGAATCTACCTAGCCTAGTATTAAGGTTATTATATTAGCGCTATTTATCCTAATCTAGAGCGCTAGGAGGTTCTATAGAAGAGGTCTTTACTCTCTCTACTATTTAATTAGATAACCTTTAACTTTATAGAGCTTAGTTCTATTCTTACTTACTACTACCTTTATACCTATTAGATAGCCTACTATAAGAAAAAGAATAAAATAACTAGGTAGAAGGTCTACTACTTTAACGCACTATAGTTAATAAATAATAGTCTATTTTAGAAGAGGCTACTAGGTAAGTTATACCTATAGCTTAGAGCTTATTAAAACTACTCTTCTCTAAATACGTATAATTAGACTCTAGCCCTTAGTTAGTAGGTAAATACTAATATTTAGGCCTATACTAGTATAGCTAGAGTAGTTTAGTATATAAGTATCTACGCGGCTAAGAGTAAGAAGTAAATAGAGAGCTATAAGAATATAGCTACTTATATTCTTTTATTCTTAAATAAAAAGATTTTACTATTCTTACTAGCTACTAAGCTAATAAATTAATTAGTAGGTTAGTAAGACTATAGCGCTTAGAAGGTTTACTATCTTCTACTAGGCCTCCTATTAGTTTATTATACTTAGGTTACTCTTAATATTAATTACTACCTAGAGGTAGAGCACTCTACTACTTTTATATTTTATTAGCTAGACTCTAAATAGAATAATATTACTAATATAGATAAGCTAGACGCCTTACCTTTCTAGTAAGGCAATTCTCTATTTATAAAATATAAAGAGCGTTTATGTTACGTCCGTACGGGGTAGCTAGTCCTATAGGGGTAAGTTAGTTCTCGGGCAGGAGCGACAACAGGGAGGAGGCTTATTAATCACGTAAGTAAATAACGGGTAGTTAGTATTAAAGTTATAAAACTGTTAAATTAATAATGCTTAATAGAATCTAAATAATAGATTATTAACTAAGTTAAACCCTAGGAACTATAAGGGTTCCCGCTGTTTCTATATATACATAGCTCTAGTGTTAATAGTTAGTTGCAGAACTATTAATAGTCGCGATAGTTCCTGCTAAAGCTATTGCTAGTCCTTAGCGCGGCTATTAGTTACGTAATACAACAATAATTAGTGTTTACGTCTTAGTACCTTCTATTAGCGTCTAGGTACGCGACTAATTATTATTCCTATTACTTATTTAACCTACTAGTCGTAACATTATCCCCCCCCTTCGTGCAATTATCCTTAATTACCTAATATTCTGCGGGGTTAGTTTATAAGCGGTTTGCCCTACCTGCCTTATAAGTGTCTTATAGTCGTTATATCTTCTAATTCTTATAAACGTTAACTTCGTCTCTTCTATAAAATCCTTACTACTAATACTATTACTAACGTTCCTTATAATAGGTGTTTTTTTAAAAACTTAAGTTACTACATTATACCGTATTCTTATTTAAAGTGTGCTAAGTGCGTTTGCGCGGGAAGGCTGTACGTTAATATATCTTAGTTATTACTTAACTAGACTAAAGAGGAATATTAAGTAAAGGTAAATATAAATAAGAAACTATTAGCAGAGGTAATATCCTAGTTATTACAGAATAAGAAGATTCTAGCGCAGGCTAAGGAGCGTACCGTAATAAAGGCTGTGTGCCTTACGTTAGAGCTTAAGGCTAAGAGTAAGGTAGTAAACGCTAAGGCAAATTATCTAGCTGCTTCTATTAGTATAGAGTTTTTATTAATAATATAGTCTACTCTATTAGCTCTAAATAACGCGGTAGCGGGCTATAACGTCGTAAATGCTAGTTTATTCTTAGAACCTTCCTAGGGTGCGTTATTCTTATCTATTTCTATCCTAGCTTTGTAGCTGCGTTTATCCTGTATAGTAGTAGGCGTTAAACCTTAGTCTTACTTCTTTAAGTAGTTACTAATAGTTTTACAGGTTAGCTTTAGGTTCCTATATATTTTCTAACTTAGAATAGCCTTTCTACTTTACTAGCTATTTCTAGTAGAAGTTACTATTCTAGAAGTCTTATTAGTCTACCTTACGGTACCTACGTAGTGCTTTAACTTTATACTTATTATCTTTATCTTTCTAGTAATAAAATATTATTTATAGTAGCGTCTTAGGATTTGCTAGTTCTAAGGTAGATACGTAGAATACTAGGTAAACCTTTACATTACTTAGGAGTTAAAGTTTGTAGTTTACTAAACTAATTTATTTAAGAACTAAAAACAGTCTAACTTTTACGTAGTTTAGTCCCTTACTTAGTTGTATTATGCGAAGATTTTTTATAAGTAGATATGCTCTATCCCCTTTCTTTAGCTAAGGTGCCGTTTTTTATTTTTAGTTATTATATTAAATGCTTTTTTGTTATGCCTTTTGCATGTTTTTCTTTATTTCTTTATATACTTTATATATGTCCTTAGCGTTGTTAACCGCTGTTTTAGTTTGTACTTTTATTAGTAAGGTTCTTTTAAAGAGATATAGATGTCTTCTATAGTTCGCATAGAACAGTGTTCGTCCTGTTACTTCTAATTTTTTATTATTATATACTAATTAAGCTATTAGTAGTAGTAATACTTAATTATTTTATAGTTTATTACTATATATTTTTAAATAGGTTTTTATAGTTCTATTTGTTTATTTAGTTTGTTTATCTATCTGTAGATAATAGGCCGTTAATAGTTTTTATTTTATTCTAATAATTGCTATTAATGTTGTCTAGTAGTTAGATGTAAATAGCTTATCTTAATTACTAATAATTATCCTTAGTATTCTGTGGTGCCTAACTAGTTAGTCTAGGATTACGAATCTAAGTTGTCTTGCTATATAAGTATTATAGAATAAAATTATTTCTGCGTACTTTATAAATTAATTAACGATTACTAGTATTACATTATATAATGTGTTAGTTACTAGGTCCTTAGAGCTTAGTAGTCTAGTAATAAAGTCTATAGAGATGTTAGTTTAGGGTTCTTCTAGAATCTAGATAGCTTGTATTTCTCTGTATAGTGCGTAAGTGCCGTGTTTATTCTTTTAGTAGTCTGCGCATTTTTAAATATAGTTTATAACTTTTTACTTTATTCCCTTAAACTAGTAGTTACGCTAGATAAGTTTTATAGTTCTTATAATGCTAGGGTGTCTATACATTAGGTCGTTATAATATTATCTAATAATCTATTCTTATTATTCTTTAGGTACTTCTTATCCTATTATAAGGAGTGCATTAAGTTCTTATAATAGGCTAAGTAATCTATCTTTGTTTTATACTAGGATAGCAGCACGTGCGATTATTTTATCTCTAGCTAAGTTACTTTATTAGCTTAGTGTATTAGCGCGTCCGTTTTCTTTTCTAGGTGTGTATATAATTCTAAACTTATATTATCTAAGTACTTTAGACTATCTTACTTATCTTAGTGTAAGATCCTTTATTATTATAAACCTTAGAAGGTTCTTATAGTTAGTAAAGATAGTAAGCTTAGAATAGCTGTGTGCGTAGATTTACTAGTATTTAAGTGCTTTAATAATTATAAATAGTTCTTTATCGTAGATATTATATTATGTTTCTGTATCTGTAAGCTTTCTTAAATAGTAAGCTATTAGGTGCTATTTTCTGTTTCTTTCTTACTTTATATAGGCCCTAAGGGCTTAGTCGCTTATATCTATCTCTATTTATAGTAGCTTATTACTCTAGAAGTTAATAAGTACTAGTAGCGTAATGCATACTATTTATAGAAGTTAAAAGGCCTTTTCCTATTTATCTTCCTACGTAAATAGTACATCTTTCTTCGTAAGTTCTATTAGAGGTGTAGTAATTACTGCGTATTTTTTAATAAACTGTTAATTAAATCCGCAGAATCCTAGAAACTCTTAGATGTGTTTTACTGTCTTTAGCTGTAGCTATATCTATATAGCTTTAATTTTATTAGGACTTATTTTAATACCTTATACGTTTATAACGAAACCTAAGTACTTAAGTTCTTATACGTAGAACTTGCATTTCTTTAGTTTTAGTTGTAGGTTTGCTTTGTCTAGCGCGCTAAGTACCGCCTTAACATATTATTAGTAATTCTTATTATGTTTAGAGAAGATAAGAATGTTGTCTATATAAGTAATAATAAATATATTAAGGTGTTCTTATAGTACGTTGTTAATAAGCGCTTAGAATATTACTAGTGTATTAGTAAGTCTAAAAGGTATAACTAGGTATTTATAAAGTTCGTGTCTTAACCTAAATACTATCTTCTATTCTTCTCCTTCTTTTATCTGTATAAGGTAGTATCTATCTTAGAGATCTAGTAAGGTAAAAATAGTAGCTTTCGCGAGTCTATCTCTTAGCTTAGCTGCGTTAGGTAATAGATATTAGTTTTTAATAGTTATTACGTTAAGTTACTAATAATCTATATATAGTTATAGTTCTCTATTCTTTTTCTATATAAAAGTAAATAGGCTAGCTGCTAGTAATTTTAAGGTTTAAATATACCCCTTTTCTAAGTTTTTTCTTATAAATTTCTATTCTTATTTAAGTTCTTTGCCTGTCTTCGCGTAGAGTAGTCTAAAGGGTAGTACTTTTCCTTCTTCTAGGTTAATTGTATAATTCTAGGGTTAGTACTTAGGTAGGTTTACTTTTCCTTCTCTTTCCTAAAATAGATATTCTTATTTCTTATACTATTTTAGGATGTTGTAAGCTGTGCTAATACTTATATTCTTATAGTTCTTAACCTAGTAGTTCCTACTAGCGTCTTCTAAGATTAATTTATATTTATTAACTTCTAGTTATAAGAGTATATTAAGTTCTCTTTTATTTATTACTAGACTTAGCTAATGTATAGGCACCGCTTATAATGCATATTTACAGCGTGTTAAAGATATCTTTTCTTTATCTTATTTAATATATAAGTTATAACTTCTTAACTATAGTAGTCTAAGTACTACTTTATATCTAGAGGATCTTAGTATATTAAAGGTAATTTATTCTTAGTGTTAGTTAATCTTAAGTATTGCTTTAACCTTATAGTCTATTCTTAGTATCTTAGGTATTAGTGCCCCATCTCCCGCGTAAAGGAGGTATAATTATTATTTTTATCTTATTATAAGTCTAGCCTTTCTAGTAGTAGTAGGTAAGATATAGTTTTTTTATGCCCCTAAGTCTATTATAGCTCTAGCTTTAATGTCTCTAACTTAAACAGCAAGTTTTATTAATGCCCTATTACTTATAGTATTAAATTCTTAGAAGGCGTCTTCCTACCTTAGTTCTAGCCTAAAAAAGGCTATTATCTAAGTTTAGGTGCTTAGTAGTTACTATTATTACTTCGTCCTCTACGTAGCTTATATCTTATACTATATTTAGGGTTAATTTATATAGCGAATACTAAAGAATATAATTAGAAACTATTCTTTTCCTTTTCGTAGTAGTGCTTTCTATATATTACTTCTAGGCAGGTTTGCTATTTACTCTAAATGCAGATGCTATCTATAAGTAGAGTGCATACTGTGTTTTTCGCGTTAGTTTTCTATAGAAAGTACTATGCTTCGCGCTTATTCTATAGGTATTTATTATACTTATCTATAGGGTAATTAAACTATTTTTACTTATATTAATGTCTAGCCTTAGAGAAGTAACTACTGTTAATTTTAGCTGCGTAGTATACTTTATAGTAGTTATCTACGCATACTATATAGTTTATACTTTTATATTTTAAGTTACGTATATTAACGTAGTAGCGTAGTTAATAGTTTAGTTATTTATTATTATACTTCTATTTCTTATTTTAATACTTATAGTTATACTTTATAGTGTCTTCTATTTCTTAAGTAACTACGCGGAGTCTTCCTTTATTTTTATCTATAGGTTTAGGCTTTTCCTCTAGGATCCTATATAGTAGAGCATCTCTATCGCGTAGTTATATCTTAAATTCTTTAAGGAAGTCTTATACTATAGGCGTGCCTAGGTAAGGTTCCTTTATATCTAGGTGCGGCGTTAGTGCTTACTAGATAGGGTAATAGGGT
>MU005623.1:227411-242848 GCA_010405425.1 Lentithecium fluviatile CBS 122367 | reverse complement strand
ATTGCTATTATTAATATTTCTTATCTTCTATATATTAACTTGCCTGCGCTATTACCTATAAGATCCTAAGTAAGAGAGAGGTAGTAAAGCTGCGGATAAAATTACTTAGGTAAAGCCTAATAATATATAATTATACTAATATTAAGGCCTAAGGTTATAACTTATAGGTGTAATTTATTTTATATACCTTAATTTTAAAATTAAGGCTATAGCTAATACTAAGTCTAATACTACGTGTTCTGTAAGTTTAGTTACGTTACTAGAATTTTTTTTTTACCCTTATCTCTAGAGTTTAAGGTAGTAGTAAAGGTAAGTATAATAGTAGAGGTAAGTATAGTAGTAGCTATTCTATGTAAATATAAATATATAAGTAATGTAGTAAGTAAATAGCTATTTAAGTCTACTTTAAGTAGTAATAGGTTTTTTTCCTATAGTTACTCTGTAAGTAATAGTATTACATTTAAATTTTTTAAATAATTATAATTTATTTTAAAAATAAACCCTAGGTCTAATACTTAGCCTAATACCCTTATTTTTCTTTATCTAATATAGTGTACTATTCTTTTAGTTAGTCCTCTAATTAAACTTTAGTTTACTTTTATTTTTAATTATTACTACCTAGCAGTAAGTAGGGCTATTACGTTATAGGTTCTAGGTAATTAAGTATATATATTAGTTTATATTTTATAGTTTTCCTTTATACATTTAATAATTTTAGTATTAGTACTATACTTACTACCTCTAATCTATCTATCTTATAACTATAATTAGAACCCGCGCTTTAGGCTAACTAAAGCTAAAGCCTACTAATTACCCTAATAAGGGTAGAAAAGGTATAGTATTAGCCTTAGTATTAGGTATATACTAACTTTTATTTAGTGCGTAGTATTCTAACTAGTAAGAAGACTAGTAATAGTACTTATAGCTACGCTGTTACTACTAAGACCTTCTATATATAAGTTACTAAGCGTAGGAACCTATAGGCGTTTATATCTAAGAAGTAAAGAGAGGAGAAGAAAAAGAATTACTATTAGTATCTATATAGCTGCTTAGATAAGAAGAGGGCGCCTATATATAAGGGTATCTTTTTCTATAAGCCTTCTTATTATTACGGCTATAAGTTCTACTATAGTATTAGGCTAGGTATTAGGCTAATATATTTCTTAGACTTCGCGATAAATAAGATTCTCTACTATAGAAAGTACTATAGCTTTATTCTTCCCTTTATAAAATTCTAAAGACTAGTTTATAAGATTACTATAGATTATAAGCTAGATATTTACTTCTTACTAGTTACCCTAGACTCTCTACAGAAGGTAGCTAAGCAGTACCTAGTAGCTATTATATTAGGTATATATTATATTAGTAATAAATATAGTAGCGTACTATAGTAAGAGGTCTATAATTATATAGAAGAATCTCTATGCTATCTTTAATATAGCTACTATTCTTAAGCATTAGATTAAGCTAGTTGCTATATATACTTAGAACTTTATAGATAATAAGGTTAGGTTTACTAATTCTATCTTAGGTCTGCTTAAGGTAGAGCCGCCTAAGAAGAAGAAGATAAACTAGCTATTAGGCAAACCTAAGGGCATAATATTTAGGTGCCTTAGTAGTATAGTGTGAACTATACTATATTATTCCTATCGGGGCCCGACCGACTCGCGACTGAACGGTCCTGCCTTGATGCCTGCTAAAAATCCTCTCCTGGTTGTCTTCTTTTGTTGTGTCCCACCCTCCCTCGATCGAATCGGAACAATCGCTGCCAAGTTGTTCCGCCCGATCACGTGCCGTCTTAAAATGACTAATCCCCCGAGACAGGGTGCCGTTCTCCCCACCATAGTAGTAATAGTAGATACTTTAGGTAGTTTAGGCTGCTCTCCTAAGTTAGAGAATAGCTTCTATAGATAGCTTAAGGAATTTAATAGCTTCTACTAATGCCTTACTCTTTCTCTACTAAATTTTAGAATATATCTTTTATAATTAACTCGCTCCGCAGTCTAATTTCCGTTTACAAATAATTAGTAAATGTTATATATATTATCTAAAGAATCTACTAATAACTTAAATATATTTTAGTTATAACCTAGGCTTATAACTATTATAGAGTAGTAGAAGCTTTTAGAGAACTATATTAATTCTCTATATAAGGCTAGGTATTAGCTCTTATATTACTAAGTTGCTGTTAAGTTGTTAAGCTGTTAAACTAAACACTAGCAATAGCACGATATTACGAGAATTAACTTTCTCTTAAGCATGTGAAAACCGTTACAGTATTACTAGAGTTAGTACAGCCACTCCGCAAGTCGAGAGCAGTTCTTGGTATCAAGGGTGGTTATATAGAATGGATGGGCACATCACATTCCAATGTCTGGAAGCGATTTTACCACGATATTGCGTTTTAACTTCATGCTCAAATTTTGAGCTATCGCAAAAAAAGGACACGCAGTGTTACCTCAGAATCACATGTTGGGTATTGGAAACTGAAATTGTATAAGTGGACTGACTTCTAAGACGTTCCCAAGTGCACTGAGAACATTGAACATTAATGATCACGTGCTGGTGGTCATTGTTTCGGAAGTAGTTTCTCCAACTAGGCACGTTCGCTAGTCGTCTTTGACGTGCACAATCGTATCCTTGCTAGCTCTTACACTCTCCTTTGTCTCATTCTCACTGCCCACCACGGTGCCCATTCGCACAAGGCCACTCTGTCTCCCCTCACCCATAGCCTCCACCTTCTTCCTTATATGAGGATGACTAATACTATCCCTGTGCCCCTCCCTATGGCTCTCTCTCCTCTCCTTTCTTGTGTGCGATCCACTCCCAGACCCACCGTGTCCACCCACCCGCAAACGCATACCCTCCTCAGCACTCAGCGTCCGATTGACTATATGCGGTTCAAAGCCTTCTTGGGCACTCTCTGTGGACTTCGGTTTGGGCTTCAGTCGCAGCCAGCGGAAGAGTTGCTTTGTTTTGGCGGCCCATATACCGTAGCCAAAGTTTGTCGAGAGGAAGCCGATGAGGGAGAGGAAGGGAACACATATGGCGACCGTAGTTATGCCGAAGTGCCAGAAGGGGGCCGGCTCGGCGGGCATGTTGGTCTTGCCGAAGACGGAGGTTACGAAGGTCAAGGGCCTGGGGTATGGTTAATACGAGGAGCGAGGACGGCAAAGACAGGTACGGGCTCACATGAAGAAGAGGTTAACAATCGTCAGAAGCTATAGCATGCTGTCAGTAAGTTCTCGTCATCTAGCAAATCAATACACACCTTGATGTTTCGTCCCTGTTGCACTGTGATATCGGAAAGCTCAACCGACTTACGCGAGTCTTGGATACTGGTTCCAGAGAAGAGGTGGTCCTGTGATGACTCAATTTCATGCCGCCTTTGATTGTTCTCACGCTGCAATATCCTCAACTCCTTCATCTCGCGCTCAAACTGCAGCCGCAAAAGTCGCAACCGTCGTTTCCAGTGGTCGTTCCGCGGTGATTCTTCAAAGAGTGGCCAAAGTGTCTTGCTCTTGCCTTCCCAGACTTCGTCGATGAAGGTATCTTCGAACGAATCGACGATCGACTTGATGCTTTCGTTGACACTCCCGAGCTACGCTACATTAGCTGCGCTTGCGGTGAGGTTGGGCGCACGGAGACTCACAGTTTGATGAGCGTAAAAGTATCGTCTTGTCCAGGTGAACAATTTATCTTCAAACAGCCTCTGGTCTCGTAATGCAGCATCAAATATGAAGCCAAGCGGCGGGGTGACGAGCAATGTGATCCTCTTGTATATCTCTTTGTAACGCTTCCGTGCATCTCTATACTCCACAAGCAGTGCGTGTAAGAACGCTTCCGGTCCGTTCAGGTAGCGATGCCCTGATTCAAACATATCCGTCGAGTGCTTCCAATCGGGAAAACATTGGAGTTGTAAAACCTGGTCATCGTTAGATATGCGCACAAGGAGAGCGGCGTGCTGCTACTTACCTGCCATGGCAACCATATATCTTGTACCCAACCGTATTGCGTCCGTGCTCGTCGACCTCTGTTTCGTATGCGACGAGGCTTGTCATCAAATAAAGCTAGAGCTACGACGGAACTGCATCGAGACAACGGTATGTGGGTGTCATCGGCGCCTTTGCCGTCATCAGCACGTTGCCAATCCATCGGTTTGCAGTCTTCGCCAATGATGGTGTAGTACTCAAAATTGAAGAAAAAGGTCTTTGATGTTTTCGGTCTTCATAAAAAGCATGATGCATATGAGCAGACGATGCATCAGTCTGGACAAGATGCCTGAACAGCTCATCCATGTCGAAAATATCCTGCATAGTCAGATGCAGAGCCCCAAATAAGATTGGCGCTGGTTCGCGCGCAACGGTGATGCGACCCACAGTCTTCTTTGATGGGCTCTGTCCAATGTTACGAATTGAATGCCATATTCCAGTCGCTTTGGACACGTTATTCTGACTTCTACTCGCCTCGACGATTTCTGCAGCTCTATCTGGTCTGACATCGTACACTTGGAAATGGGAGTAATGTGATCGGTCATCTGCTGGACCCGGCCCCATGTGGAAGAGACGAGGTTGTTTAGATAATTTCGCCGGATCCGTAATGACGGGTGCTAATATTTCTCGTCCGCGCTCTGTCCAGTTATGCTTTTTCAGGTGGTCTCTCAGATGCTCGTGGTCAAACGATTTTGAAGGCAATTCCGCTTGGACGAAATATGACCCGTCTTCTTCATCGGAGTCATCTGATAATGTTGATGTGTCTGCAAATACGGCGTGATCGTCGCGGGTTCCTGCTCGTTGAAGATGCGACGCTTCCGACGCTGTAAACGGTTCGCTCGGCAATGATAACGTCTTTAAAAGCGCATCGTGTGAACGTTGAAGGGTCTCCAGCTGCTTCCGGAGCTCTGCGACCTCACTAGTGGCCATGCAATAAGGCGGTTCTCAGGTCGCCCGAAAGCGAACGGGTTTGCGCTGCTGTAAAACCGCGAATTATGGCTCAGCCTCCAAGTTTTCAGTCAGCTGGGACTGTGCGCATCTTAAGCATGGCCCCCACTAGCCTTGTTAGCATGCCAATGCGCACTTCGAGCCAAGGCGCGAAGGCGAGCTTGCGCATGTCTTATGGATGGATCGAACGCACTGTGATCGATATCATGGGCGGAAGCTGTTAGATCAAGCAATACCAAGCCCTCTGACCGCTCTTTGTCGTCCATATCCATCACTATGGCGATCTACAATTCCCGCGCAGACACTTGGTGGCAAACAAGACCAGGGACAAGAGGTTAGTGAAGCACTACGGAGCGGAGACTGCCATGACTGCTAGGGTGGCACGGTGCGTGTTGTGAAAGAAAGTGCCGGACCGCTGAAGCGGGACTTCCAACGCGCCAACGATGACCCCTGTTAAGTAGTCGGTATGCAAGACCGACTCTTGTTCGCCCCCAATTTCGAGCGCAACATTGTTGGAAATGATGAAGAAGACTGTGCCGTCTGGGTGAATTCCCTCGCGGACGTGGTACGGAGATGCCCTATCGCACCTTCCTAATTGGTCACGAACCGCGGCCTGCTCCCGTATCGATAAGTACTCAATCTTTCAATCACCCAACCTCCACAATTTCTCTCCATCGCGCGCCTCCCCGTCCATTACTCTCGCCAATGTCCGTATAACGAAGCAACATGCCTTCATTCGGGACTCTTCTGTCCCTGTCCACTTTGGCTCTCCTCATCGCCGTCGTGTACCAGAATCCGGAACCCCTGATCCGACCAATCACCGGCTCCATCGCCTTTAAAATTATCCAGCAACTCTTCGAGCACACCCATTGCTATGTCACGGTCAAGACGAACTCGGTAGATCTCCCATACGCGGAGTGTTTCAGCGTTGCCAATGGCAAGTTCAAGAGAGTGTTTCTGGACGAGACTTCGTATGATGTTGTCAAGGATCTGCGGAAGGGTCACGTGCTCCCTGGCCTCTGGGACGGTCATGGCCATCTGATGCAATTGGGGGAGTTGATGGACTCTGTCAACCTTTTTGGGGCTGGTTCAATGGATGAGGTCCAGAAGAGGCTAGTCCAGTACAAAGCTTTGCGACAAGAAGCCGGGACTAGCGAGCAATGGCTAAGAGGTGTGGGATGGGATCAAGCGAACTTTGAGGGAAAGTGGCCTGTAGCGGTACGTACATTTTGGATATCGCAGTTTCATAACAATCTGCTAACAAGTGGACAGAAAGACCTAGAGATCAACGACAAGTTCAAGGACTTGTATGTCATGCTCGACCGCGTAGATGTACATTGCATATGGGTATCCGACAAGGTCCTCTCCCTCCTACCAAACCCCACCCCCGAGGTCCCGGGCGGCGAAATTCCAGCAGATGGCGTGCTCTGTGATAACGCAATAGACCTCGTCATGAAGTACTATCCCAAGCCCAGCAACGAACGCAGAACGAAGTTCATCCGGGAAGCCATGTTCGAGCTTAACAAGCTCGGCATAGTGGGCATTCACGATGCCGGCGTATACCCCGCAGAGCTGGTTCTCTACCAGGAGCTTTCCAAGAACGAATCTTGGACTGTAAGGGTCAATGCTATGGTCGAGTGCGAGGCGAGGAATACTTTTTGCCCGGATGATGTCGCTAATATCAGTACGCCAGATGGCAGACTGCACGTTCAGAGTGTCAAGTTGTTCGCTGGTACGTATAACTCGATATTTCCGTAGCATTCTGCTGACTTTGGGTAGACGGCGCTCTGGGTAGCTGGGGTAGCGCCATGATCGAGCCCTACAGCGACAAGAGCAGCTCCGGCTCACTCCTAGTAGACGCAGAGACCCTCACCAAGCTCACACACAAGTGGGCAAAGGCTGGCTACCAAGTCAACATCCACGCTATCGGCGACCTCGCCAACCGCCTCGCCATCGATGCATTCGAAGAAGCTCTCAAAGTCCTCTGCCCAGACTCTACCCTCCGTGAATGCCAGTCCAAATACCGCTTCCGCATCGAGCACGCCCAGATCATCCACCCGGATGATCAGCGCAGAATGCACGAACTAGGCATCATCCCTTCCATCCAACCTACCCACGCGACCTCTGACATGTCCTATGCAGAATCCCGACTCGGCAAGCAACGCATCGCAGAAGAGGCATACCGTATGCGTTCTCTACTCCGGCTCAATCCCGTTTTCGGAAGCGACTTTCCCGTCGAACCCGCTAACATCTTCGAGGGCATCTACGCAGCGGTCACGCGACGAAGTCCCCGTACCGGCCTGGACGCCGGGGGCGGAACCAACGGCTGGTATCCCTCTGAAACCGTCACGCTTGAAGATGCACTGGATGGGTTTACCATCAACCCCGCGTATGCGGCATTCCTCGAAGGAAAAGCTGGCGTCATTGAGGCGGGAGCTTATGCCGATTGGATTGTGTTGGATGAGCCAATCGAGACATTGGATATGGAGGCCCTACGTAAGTTGACGGTCAAGGAGACGTGGGTGGGTGGCGAGATGGTGTACAGGCGGACGGGGCCCGTTCCACTTCCGTGGATCAAGAATTGAACACCCGCCTATCCCATGAGAATCCCGCGCGGGGGCTTAGTCGGTATTGGAGCGGAGAACGGCAGAGACAGCAACTACACATGTCAGGAATGCTTTGAAAGAGGTCTGAAGGAATACGTGTAAGCGACCGAGAATCGCCACGAGACATAATCTCCCCATTTACATGCATATACCCCACACCATATCCCACGCGGTTACTTGTATAACGCCCAACATGTATCACCCACGCACGCACGCTTACCCCTGGCACACGACCTGTTGCACTAGCCATGGTCCCCACCTTACATGACGGCCATCAAGGTGCGCAACCAATTACAAGTGAAGCATTATGACGCGATTGCCGAACGCTCCTACCTCCGACTGCACGTAATCTCTGTGATACAGCATAGGTGTTAGAAATTTTCGTGCAAGGTGCCCCGCCTTTCCATGCCGCACACTCGGATGAACGGGTAGGAGTATAAGAATGTTTGTTTCTGCGTGTGCGTTGGCGGACTGATTTTCTACACGAACGTGGAAACCGTCTAGCTCTTCAACTTCAACCTTACTATCACCAGGACCATACGGAGGCATAGCCAAAACGTATATACCAATATGTCGACCATTACCTCCAGACCCCTCGCTGGACTACCGACACCTTCCTCCAAGCATCTCAATGCCCGCACCACCACGCTCACACCCCCAACAACCCCAACAACCCTCTCAGTCACCGCCCACGCCCTTTTCGTCGAAATCCAACACATCCGTCAAGCCCTGCTCTCCCTCTCCTCCCTCGCGCCAGGACAAAAGACAAACACCCTGCTCACGCGCCTCGTCAATCTCTGCATCGAACCCCATGGCCACGCATTCGTGGAGTACTTCCTCAGCATTGACGGCGCGCACGAATTATGTGCGGACCTGAGGCGAATTTGCGCGGAGGCAGAGGGGGAACTGGAGAGGTACTGGGTTGAGCGGATTCTGGGTGGGTCAGAAAAAGCCGGTATAAAGCATTTCCACTCCTCAGTCTCATTCCATCGAACAGTACTGACAAATCGTCCAGGCGTTGAGCAGACCGAGCAGCGACTGCGAGACTTTCCGTACCACCAGAACTACACTGACCTCTCACACCTCGAGACCTCGCTCCTACGCGCCTTCTTGCCACCTCCATCAACCCCATCCGGATCCTCAACTGCACAACCGCTAAGTATAGCTTTCATAGGCTCCGGGCCCCTCCCCCACTCATCACTCAACCTCCTCGCCCTCTTCCCCACTGCGAAGGTCACCAATATCGACCGCGATGCTTCCGCGCTGGCGCAAAGCCAGGAGCTCTGCGCGCGGCTGGGGTGTGCGGACCGGATGGGGTTTGTTTGTGAGGACGCTACTGTTTCCAAGGGAGGGTGGATGCAGTGGGAGAAGTTGGATGTCGTATTCCTGGCTGCGTTGGTTGGCATGACGAGTACCGAGAAGATAGAGATTTTAGAGGGCTTAGTAGGGAGTTTAGCGCGAGGGTGTTTAGTTATGTGTCGGAGTGCGAGGGGTTTGAGGGGGGTTTTGTATCCGGTGAGTTGTGCGGCTTAGGGAGAGGACGTGCCAAATGAGATATGTGGAATAGAATGAACGGTTGCTAACAGCAAAATAGGTTCTTGAACTCTCGGATGATCTGGCGAGAATGGGGTACGAGATTCTAGCCGAGGTGCATCCGTGGACGAGCGTTGTGAATTCGGTTGTTGTGCTGAGGGTTCGATGAGCCGAAAGTGCGAGATAAACGAAAACAGGTGGATTAAAAAGGGAGTAGAAGCGGCATCATCCAGCAAATACACATACCACAAAAGTTGGGCATTGAGCCCGACTCCAAGTGCAGAACAGGGGTATCCCGCAAACCTACATCTCGCCCTCTACTTTCCCCGACCAAACTCCTTCAAAAGTCCCCTCCTCCTCGACCGATAAAATTTCTCCAGCATCTTCCTCCTCTCATCTTGCTTCAACCCCTCCACCAACAACGCAAACTCAACCGGAATTTCATACCCCCACATACGACTCATCTCGCAGAGCTGCCTTCGTCTCACCCTCTCATCCGGCCTGTACCTATAATTGATCTTGAACTCTTTACCCGCTTCTTTGCCAACGCCCAGCAAATTCACTTCATCGTCCTCATTGTTGGGATCGTGATTGGCACCGGAGTGCCCGCTATAGCGGATATCGTCGTCCACAGGATGTGACTGCAGCTGCGATTGGGACTGCGAGGCAGCAAAGACGCGTTTTCGCGAGAGGTCGATATCGTTGCGGAGTTCCATTGCTTGTTTGCCTAGATTTGCTTCGATCTCGGAACGGCCGATGACCTCGCTGTTCTCGTGGGTGTACTGCACGCCCGCCTTGGCTAGGATAGCGTTAATGGGGTCCGGACCGGCGCGCTTCGCCGGCTTTCTCTTGCTGCCGCTTGACCTGGCAGAAGTGAATGATTCAGCGAGTTTCTTGATCTGGCTCTCCATGCTGATATCGTCGTCGGGAATGCCAAGAGACTTGTTACTGAGCACATCATCGTCATCGTCCGAGTATAGCTGCGAATCCTCAAAGTTGCACGACATGGCGTTGACGCCTGCGCGGGTTTCGGCGACGTTGGTTTTGTGTAGGACGTCTCTGAGCATGAGGTTATTTTCTTGAAATGTGAAGAGGTTCTCGAGACCGAATAGCTCGCCCTTCTTCTCTGACTGGTCCATCACGCCTTTGAAGTAGCGACGTTCGTCTGAGGCGGTGTAGCCGATATTGGCTTGTTGCTGTTTGTAGATTTGGCGCGCGTAGACTATTTCTTCGATAGTGCCGGAGGAGATAAGGCGGAAGACTTCGACGTCGCGAGTTTGGCCGATGCGGTAGGCGCGATCTTGGGCTTGGAGATCGTAGGCGGGGTTCCAGTTGGGATCGACTACAACGACTTTGTTGGCGGAAGTGATGTTGAGACCTACGCCACCGGCGCGCGTGGAGATGAGGAAAACAAATTGATTGGGGTTAGAGTTGAAGTCTGCGACGGCTTTGGAGCGGTCTTCGTACGTCATGCTGCCGTCAAGGTATGAGAAATTGTACTTGGTACCATCGAGATCGAAGAGAGACTTTAGGAGACGCAGAAGCCGAACAGAGTGCGAGAAGACGAGCACCTTATCTCCGTTCGAGTGCCAGAAATCAAGAAGCCGCTTGAGCACTTTCCACTTCCCGCAGAACTCGCGTTGAGACTGATGAAGTACGCTGTCGCGGATGCGGTACATGTCTTTCCAATTGTCCGGACATGCCGTCTGTAGGTTCTCCAAGTCCTTGGCTTGTTTATCGTGTAGATCCGAGGACATTGGCAAGAGGAGAGCAAGATGGTTCGCGAGCTTTTGCAAGCTAACCATGCAGGGGAACATGAACTTTGACCATTTGCCTTCATTAGGTACTTCGACAAAGCAGCACCATCCACGATTCTTGCCAGACCCGCAATTGCAGGGCTGCTTGGCAGTACGGATGAACTCGCACTTTTCACTTTCGATATACTCGCGGTAGGCGTCCGCTTGAGTATCTGTAAGCTGACAAAAGACGACTCGATCACTCTTTTTAGGGAGTTGATCTGCAATGAGCGTCTTCATGCGACGAAGAAAGACACTGGGAAGAATACTCTCAACAAGCTCTTTGGCTTTGCTGCGCGCGTTGGCAAGTTGCGCGAAGGAAGCATCATGGGCCTGGCCCATCTTGAGAGGTAGGCTGACCGTTTGTTTCCACTCTTGCGCAGAGCCATAAGCACCCGGTCGTGCCCAATTGAGAAGATTCCAGAGTTCTTCGTACTTGTTTTGGATAGCGGTTCCCGTAAGGCCAATCCGGCAGAGGGCGTTGACTCTATTCATTGCCTTTGTGATCTCAGCAGACTTGTTCCTGATCTGATGGCACTCGTCTGCGATGACGCAGTCCCAGTCGATGGTATTGATCTCTCCTTCGTTGTTCCGATACGTGTCGTATGTGGTAATCAGGATCTCGAGCATCCCTTTCCTTGCTGCATTAAGCACACCTCTTCTGTCTGCGGGATTGCCGTGATACTTGTAGACCTGCCACCAACCCCATTTCTCAAGCTCGTCTTCCCAATTGCGCATCAGTGTGCCGGGACAAACGATCATGATCCTGGGATACCACCGATCGTCTCCATACCGGCGGATCTTGCGCATGCATTTGGCGTCGCGCTTGGTTCCCCTCTTGCCAAATGTTGCGGTGAGGAAAGCGATGACTTGGATGGTTTTACCCAAACCCATGTCATCTCCCAGAATAGCACCAGTTTGTCTGACGAACCGCTCGTGGAGGAACGCTACGCCTTCCACCTGATATTCGCGCAGCCATTGCGAAATCGGAGCGGGAATGGTCGCTCCAGACTCGCGTAGCCTAATGTCTTTCTTCGCCCGCTGTGTCTTGATGGCTTTATTCAATATGGGCTTCTCTTCAGACTCGGAATCAGAAAATTCGATATCCTCGTAGCTCGGTGGATATCGTAACCCGGCTTCGTGAAGCTTCTTCAGTTTCACTTTCCGCGCTTCGATGTATTCGGGAATCGGCTCGTCTAGATATGTAGCGTCTTTGATGTCGGTGTCCTCGGCCACGGAATCGGTACCAAAGCCCACCTTTTCGTTTTCCACCTTCTTGGGGAGTGCCTTTCTGCCCACGATACTTGTTGCTACAGCGACACGAGACTTTTTTTGTGCTCGGATTCTGTTGGTTTCGGCAGCCGCGCGTTTGCGTTTCAGAGTGCTGCGAGCTTTCCAGTTCGTATATGCGGTGGTTCCGTCATCGTTGGATCCACCCCACGGGGAGTCATCAGATCCTCTTTCAGACGTCTCGTTTTGTTGATCACCACTTTTTCGTCTAGAGCTACGTGGTCGCTTCGATAAAGGAGCCGAGACTTCCTGGACTTCATCGTCTGTCGCATCTTCCAACGTTTCTCCTACATCTGCATTTTGTGATTGCGTTTGTGAATGGGTAAGCGCTGCACGTATTCAGTATTGAGCCGTGTCGTAGCGGGATGTCAACTGACCCTCAATATATTGCGAGAGATCCAGGCCCTTGCGCGTCGATTGGACGATATCGAGTCCGTCTTCGCTATCGCTGCTCATCTGGCTCTCAGCGAAAGCGCGAAGAGCGCGTTCGTGTTCTTTGTCTTTGTCCTTAGAACGCGACATGGCGAAGGTTAGTGCGCGCGCAGAGGGTGGCGACTCGGCCACGGTGAATGTAGAGAAGGGGCCAAATTCCCAGCGCTATCCTGGTAGGAGAAGTAGTGAAGACGCGATCTGAAAAGCCATGGGTTCCCTGATCGATGCGATAGGCCTGGAAGTATTGAGGGCTTCGGCACACCGGTGAGGACATGGAGATTCGCGCTAACACGTCATCACGTGCGACGCGGGGCTCCTGCCGAACATGATCCTTGCATTCCGAGCTTTGACCACAGCCAAATTATCTTTGGCTGCCAATGGCTGTCCACCAGTCTCTCGACAACCTCACGAACCGCGTGCGTAATAGTATGCACAATTGATTTCCCTCCTCTCAAAGATTTCCCTACCCAACCGTTCCTCCCGCGACGCCATCTACAATCTCGCATTCAGCCTCAGAGCGCAACCACCCACCGCACAATGCCTCTCGATACATCCACATACTCCCTCGCGCTGCTGCGCCTAGACGGCCGCCGCTGGAACGAACTCCGCCGAATACACGCGCAAATAAGCACCCAAGCCGCCGCGGACGGCTCCTCATACCTAGAAATGGGCAACACAAAGGTCCTCTGCACCGTCACCGGGCCCGCAGAAGGACGGCAAAGCGGGCAGCGGGGCGGAAAAGACAGCGAAGCCAAAGTAGAAGTAGAAATAGGATTCGCGGGCTTCAGCGGGCTGGAGAGACGGAAGCGGAAGAACGACAAGTGAGTTTGTCTGGGTGCTGAGAAACGTGGGATCCATGCTGAACAAATCCAGACGAACCGCAGAAATGCAGCACACCCTCGAGACTGCCTACTCCTCCCTCCTACTCACCCACCTCTACCCCCACTCCACCATAACCCTCAATATCCACATTCTCTCGCAAGACGGCTCGCTCCTCGCGGCGTGCCTCAACGCCGCGACCCTCGCACTCATCGACGCCGGCATCCCCATGACAGACTACCTCGTCGCCTGCACCGCCGCGTCCTCCGCCACATCCTCCGACTCAGACAACAGCGACCCGTTGCTCGACCTGAATAATCTGGAGGAGCAGGAGTTGCCATTCCTTACGGTGGGCACGTTGGGCAAGACGGATCGTGTGAGCGTGCTGATCTGCGAGACGAGGGTCCGGATGGAGAGGGTGGAGGGCATGTTGGCGGTGGGCATTGAAGGGTGTAAGCGGATGAGGGAGATTTTGGATGGGGTGGTTAAGGAGTATGGAAAGAAGTTCTCTTGAGAAAGCGAGCACATCTTAGACGCGAGAATTGCTTGATCTGGGCTGAGAACAACGCGTGGGGGCAGCGACCATGAGTCCTATACCAAGACTGTGCGCCCAAAATCCCGACCTCGACCGTCCGCGCTATGCGGCCCCGGAGCAACCTTCTCCGAGTCCTCGCGAGAGCCTTGCGCGTCCATAGATTTGACGATAGGCTGGGAAACGTGCCGAGGAAGAAAATACTTCCCGTCATGCGTAGCCCACTAGCCAGTAGACACAAAGGTATACCCACCAAGAAGCATCGATGATCCACACTGCAGAAGACAATTCTTCAACACATGTGATGCCGTCAGCTCAAGATTCTCGACACAGACAGAAAATGCAATCAGTCTGCCATGTTTCCACAAATGTTCGAACCGTCTCAAGCACTTTCCATTTTCATAATAAAACGTGCACCCAGTGATAAACCGCGAACCAAATTACATTACGCATTCTGTACCTGGCGCATGAAGGAGGGACAGCTAGCAAAGGCAAAACCATCCATACCACACTACACATTACGCATATACCCTTTTCCTTTTCCTTTTTCCTTCAGATGTGCAATTTTTCCACATTAAACATTACTCATAACGATTGCCCTCAGCAATCCTACGTAATCGTTGCCGTCGGACAAGTAGTGACCGTCACCTGCGCAGTGGTAGTCGTGTACTGATACGAAGTACCATAGTTGGTCGTCGTTATCGTAGTCTTGGGGTCTGTCCTGGTCGTGATACCCGTTTTGAGGATTTGCGTGCTACAAGTCTTCCACGTTAGCATCTGTCCATGTTTGCATAGGAGCCAAAGGAAAATGGAGGCACGTGAGGAAGCGAGGAAAGAGGGCAAACTTACGTCTCAACAACAATGTATTCAAGCACTGTATACGTCGTGGTGACACCGTTTTTGCTTCCATCGCGACCAACGATAGCGTCTGGACCGCCATAGCGTTTCGCAGCGCGCTTGTGGCGGAGGAATTGTTTGCGGTGGAGTTTGAGCTTGGCTGCGGGGTTTTCGGTGGTGGAGCTGCTGGTGCTGCTGCTGGTTGTGCTTGTAGAAAAGGAAGAGGGTGGTGGGGAGGACGAGGACGGGGACGAGGAAGGGGAAGAGGACGCGGCAGGAGTGTCTGAAGATGCAGGCATGCTTGAGGACATGGTGGGAATGTCTGAAGGTGCTGGCGTGCTTAAGGACACGGCGGGAACGTCTAAAGACGTAGGTGTGCTAGAAGACGCGGTAGGAATGTCTACAGATATAAGCGTCCTTAACTGTATGGTGGGAATGTCTAAAGATAATCGCGTGCTTAAGGATATGGCGACGGCGAGAATTTCTAAAGATGCAGGCGTGCTTGAGGACATGGCGGGAATGTCTGAAGATGCAGGCGTGCTTGAGGACATGGTGGGAATGTCTGAAGATGCTAGCGTGCTTGAGGTCATGGCGGGAATGTCTGAAGATGCAGGCATGCTTGAGGACATGGCGGGAATGTCTGAAGACGCGG
>MU005623.1:101902-224482 GCA_010405425.1 Lentithecium fluviatile CBS 122367 | reverse complement strand
TGCTAGAAGACGTGGTAAGAATGTCTGAAGACGCAGGCGTGCTGGAAGACGTGGTAAGAATGTCTGAAGATGATGGCGTGCTTGAGGACATGGCGCCGGCGGGAATGTCTGAAGACGCGGTGCCGGTGGGAATGTCTGAAGACGCGGTAGGAATGTCTGAAGTCGCGGTAGGAATGTCTGAAGTCGCGGTAGGAATGTCTGAAGACGCGGTGCCGGCGGGAATGTCTGAAGTCGCGGTAGGAATGTCTGAAGTCGCGGTAGGAATGTCTGAAGACGCGGTAGGAATGTCTGAAGACGCGGTAGGATTGTCTGAAGACGCGGTGCCGGCGGGATTGTCTGAAGACGCGGTAGGAATGTCTGAAGATGGTGGCGTGCTTAAGGACACGGCAGGAATGTCTAAAGACGCAGGCGTGCTAGAAGACGCGGTAGGAGTGTCTGAAGGCGTCGGCGCGCTTGAGGATGCGGTAAGAGTGTCCGAAGACGCAGGCAATGATGAAAAAGACTGCGAGCTCGATTGAGGTGGTAAACTAGATGAGCTTGGAGGCGGAGGTAGTGGCGTACTGGATGAGCTCGAGGGCAGCGGCGGCATACCAGATGAGCTTGGGGATAGAGAAGGGGCTATGCTAGACGAGGCTGAGAGCGGCGGCATACCCGACGAGCTCGATGGTTGAGGTGACGTGCTGGATGAACTTGTGGGGGGTGGTATATCAGATGGACTTAGGGATGGAGGCATGCCAGATGAGCTTGGAAGCGACAGCGTGCTGGATGAGCTCGGAGGCATTGATGGCGTGCTAGACGAGCTAGACGAGCGAGGTGGTAGTGAAGGCGATGCGGATGAGCTTATTCCCGGGGAAGAAGGCAATGGAGAAGAGCTTGACGGGGGAGGAGGTGGTGCTGAAGAGCTTGATTGGGAAGAAGGAGGCGATGCTGACGAGCTTGGAGAGAGAGAGCTCGAGCTGGGAGTGGGAGGAGATGACGAAGTTCCAGACGAAGCCGGGGGAGGTTGTGAAGAACTGGGTGGCGGAGGCAGCGGGGTGGATGAGCTAGAACTAATACCAGGGCTGCTGCTTGTAGAAGAGCTGGTCGGTGTTGACGTAGAGGACCCGCTACTCAAGCTGGGAAGCGCGCATGAGGAGACCGTTTTAGTATTTGTGCTCGTTTGCGTGTTGGTGATGTAAATGCCAGCAAACAAGGTCGATGTCGCCGTACCTATCGAAACGGTTTGAGTACCAATGCAGCAGGATGGCGGAGCTGTGCGGGTCGTGGTGACCGAGATTGTGGAAGTGCTGTAAACAATCGTGTCGGCTGCTGCCCGTGGCAAGAGTGAGAGAGCGCCGTTAGCCTGATCCATGTTTGTCTGCCCAGCCCCGCTCACGACGAAGCTGGTCGTGATGGGCTTCACTCTGCATTTGGAGTTGATGCTGGTGTAACCAACGGTGACGGTTCCTTCCGGGATGGCCGTGACGGGGAGATTAGGACAAAGGAGTGATGTCTGTCCTCCGCCTAGGGCGAGGGAGCAAGTGTATTTCTTCGACCCGGCTGTGATAACAGGTACGAAGCTCTTGCCGCTGGTAAGTGCACATACTTCGTTATTATTGACAAAAAAAACCGGGAGGCCGAGATGATTGGTGTTGCCGTTGTAAAATTTGAAGGTCGGCAGGGCGCCATTGTAGACACTTGCCAGCGTCGGCATGACGAGGGAGCAAGACATGTTGGCGAAGATGGCACCGGAATGGTGGAGAGAAGGAACGACGTGGGACACTTTTGGGTGACATGATGGGGTTGCAGGTACATATGAATAGCAAGCAACGCTGACGTCTGGGATGTGGAGCTTGACCAAGGTGATTTTTCTGCTACATTCGCAAGAGCGACGAGTCCAAGACTCGAAATAACCCATGTGAAGTCCATAGAGATGGAAATGATTGATGAATGCTCTTATCAGAGAAGTAAACGACGCTCTCATTGGCTAGATTACCCTGACCCCGGGGTCGACCCGAGAAACGGATGACAGATGGGCAAGCTGGGAGACGAAAAGGAAGCGGTGGGCATGTGACAAGGTGGATGTCGGATCAAAAGTGCGGCAATAGAATTGTGGTCAGCAGCGGTGGTCCATTTGAGACGCACCGGGAGAACAAGCCGGTTTCATATTGTCTGGCTTGTTGGGAGGCCCGCAGCGGGTCAGGAACGTCAGGAACCAGATTTTAAAGGTCTGGAATCGGAAATTGGCAAGAGAGTATGATGGTATCGAGAGGCAGACTGTCGGGAAAACCGCCCTGTATGCGTGTCATTGAGCTGCTCACATTCAGAGGGGGCGATTCGAGAAACCTTTCCGCGAGCACTGTACCTTGACATCCTCTGAATGATAAATCATCAAGTAAGGGAGTGTAGTTGGTCTTGCTGCTCCATTTGGCAGCAGCTAAGCCTGAAGAGCAGACGTGGAAAGGCTGACATATCGGACTGCTCCTACCGCGAACTTGAAGAGGAAAATATCTCTCCCTGGGCTATGTATCGGCAGTCCGATGGAAAGCGGAGTTGGTGGACACCAGGAAGGGGTGCAGAAGAGATGGAGGTGACAGGGTCGTTGTTGAAAGCTCTCGAGGTGCGTTATCGATGAGGCCGCTGTGTTTGACCCCGCCAACACTCCCGCGAACTTTGGAAAAGCAGCGCATCTTCGACGGGAGCACCGGTTCCCTGCATTCCCAAAAAACCTATTTTCACCGCGATATATACAAGAACTCCCTCTCACCGATAAAGACGTACATCCCACCAACTGCAACATTTGACCAACAACTGTTCACCTCACAACCAGCTACACCACTATCCAGAATGCGTCTCCTAAAATCCCAAATCAACGCCAAAGACGGCTCCGGCACCGCAACCCTCCTCCCCGAAGAACCCGAAGACATGTGGCACGCCTACAACCTCATCCAGCCGACCGACCTCCTGCGCGCGCGCGCAATCCGGCGCATCTCCAAAACCTCCGACTCGGGCAGCGTCGCGTCGCAGCGCATAGCCCTCGACCTCACCATCTCCGTGACCAGCACCGACTTCGACATTGGGTCCGGCCAACTTCACGTCGCTGGCAAGGTCGCGTCCGAGAACGAGCACGTGAAGCTGGGGTCGCATCATACGCTGGACTTGGAGCTGAATCGCAAGTTTACGCTGGAGAAGGGGGAGGGGTGGGATTCGGTGGCGTTGGAGATGCTAAGGGAGGCGTGTGAGACGGAACGCAGGGCGGAGCTTTGGGCGGTGGTTATGGGTGAGGGGATTGCGAATATTTGTCTGATTACGGAGCATCAGACGATCCTGCGGCAACGGGTCGAGGTCGTTGTGCCGCGGAAACGGAAGGGCGACTCGGGGAGTCATGATAAGGGCATGGAGCGCTTCTTCGCGACGGCGCTGGCAACGCTGCTCCGGCATCTCGACCTCGGATCTAGAGACGCGCAGCAAGACAAGACCGTGCCCTTGCTCCTCGCAAGTCCGGGTTTCATAGCCTCGTCATTCCTGCAATACATAAGAGCCGAGGCGACACGCACAACCAACAAGCCGCTCCTCGCGCTGCTCCCCTCAATTTTGGTAGCGCACTCGTCCGGCCCGCACATCCACACCCTCTCCGAAGTCCTCGCCTCCCAGACAATAACGACCAAGCTCTCCGACACAAAATACGCTCGCGAGACTCACCTCATGGACAAATTCCTCGCCATGATGCGCGCAGATGATGGCCGCGCATGGTACGGACCCCGCGAGGTGGAACGCGCGGTGGAGAAGGGTGCTGTAGGACGTGGAGGCGGGGTCCTGATGATTTCGAACGCATTGTTCCGTGCACAGAATGTGAAGGAGAGGAAGCGGTGGGTGCAGCTTGTGGACCGCGTGCGAGAGGTAGAGGGCGGCGAAGTCAGGGTACTGAGTTCGTTGCATGAGAGTGGCAAGAGGTTGGAGGAGTTGGGGAATGTAGCAGCTATTCTTACCTTTCCGTTGGAGGATTTGGACGAGAGCGATCACGGGGAGGGGGAGAACGGGGTTGAGGGGGCTGGTGAGGAGATGGTGATATGAGGTACTATTGCTGTTGAATGTAATAATATTCGTCAAGCCTTCTAACGTGATCTTATTCAATTTGCAGAATCCAGCCCAGGGGTATTTTATCCCATCCAACCAGACCGACCGTGTATGCAAGCCACAAGCCCGAGACATGATCAAACAGCAATCATTGGTGACCCAAACGCCAGCCCCTCATCATCCTCAAAGAAAGAGGCAGCTTCCTGTGTTGAAAGCCCAAACTCATTAAATGCCTTCAATGGCTTGACAACCTTGGACGCCAGTGCCACACGTTCGGATTGGATATGAGCTGCGGTAGGACGGCTAGGCTCGACAAATGCTACTCGTTTTGTCGGTACGCTTGCAGGCGACTGGTCTACCATTTTCCTCTTGGAAGCCGATTCCGGCTCTGATCGCGGAGGCGGAGGGGCTATTTTGTGCTTACTTGTGAGAGGATGATCGGTTCGAGGGAATGGCGATTTCTTTGTGGGTTTTGGTGGAGCATGTGAATCGGCTCGGGGTTTCTCCGGTGGCGGCATCGACATTTTGGATTCCTTGTACGGGGGCTTGTTGTATGGCTCGTCGTCCAGGTCATCGAGCAAGAAGTCGAAGTCGAATTCTTGAGTGGATGGTGGAGGTAAAGTGTTTGCAACGGGGACCGAAGGTACGGAATGTGTAGCAGGGAGAGCTTTATCGGATGGCGGAGGTTCCGAGGACAACTCGCGAGCTATTTGTGTTCCACTATCGAGAAAGTCGTCCCAGCCGTCGAGGAGTGAACAAGCCGGAGGGTGTGTGGGTTTCGAGGGTCCTGGGCTTTTTACCTTTGAGGCTGGTAGACCTGGGAGCTTGAAGCTCGGATTGGGATGAGGCTTCGGCTTGGGTATGGCCAAGACCGAAGGTGACGGCTCTAGTCCAGGGATGGATGGTAGCTTGAATGTGGGCTGTGACATTTCTCTCGAGACGTCTTTTGATACCCAATCTTTCGAAACCTGTATAGGAAACTGCATCCTCTGATACGCACGATTCCCGTCGTTGCGATGGTTTGCAGAGAACGAGACACGAGTAAGGAACGTCTGCGTACCCTCGAGCTGCCCGTCCAGCACCAAGCACTCCAGCCGATCCTTCTCTGTCCGAATAACGCGCAAGTGCTGACTCTTGGACAGAGAGCTGCTGCTGTTCAGCTCACGGAGGAGGGTGACCACGCAGCCCGCCTTGACGTGTAGGCGGTGTGGTGGAAGTCCAACAGGATTTAGCTTGTGTAGGAGAGATGGTGCTGGATCCCAAATGTCGGGGTTCGTGGAAATGTCTTCTGAGAGCAATTCGATCAGTGGCTCGGGGAGTTTATCCAAAATGGCTTGGATCGCCTTGTTGATGGGACCGTGCAAGCGAACATAGTCCGCGCTTTCTTTGATTGAGATGCATTTCGGGGCTTCTGCGACGGAAGTAGAGGCAGCCGGTTGGGCGTCGTCGTTCGACTCTTCCATCGGATCCGAAGTGACCAGATCGTGGATTTCGAGGAGCGTATCATCGTCCAAATCATCATCAAAGAGCTGCTCGCCACCCGCAGTATCCAATCCGGGCAGGTCGAAGTCCTCTTCTGCCGCATCATCGTCCCAAGGCTCCTTGACGTCTTCTTCAACGAGAGCTTCCAACTGTTTCGCGACTTCGACCTCCTTCCTCCTCTCTTCAACCTGCCTCTTCTTGAAGCCTAGAAAAGCCTCCATGCCGCTCTTTAGCTGTGCCTGTGTGCGACTATATCCAATCAATTGTGTCGCCAACCCGACGCCCATGTGTCTTCGCGCCTCCGCCTCTTTCCTCTCCCGCTCCCCGCGCTTTCTCTTCGCAGCCTTCCTTCGCTCTTCGGCGTCTCGGAAGCGCGCGGCGCGTTTCTCCAATTCTGCTCCGCGCTCGAGTTGGCGCAACTGGCGTTCAGGGATGGCGGTCGCATTGCGTTTGTGGAGCTTCTTCGCTTCGGTCGAGGTCTGGACGATGCGGGTTGGGCGCGTCGTCATGGCGGGGGCATGTTGTGGCGGGATGGAAGCAGGGTTGATGACGCGCAGCTGTTGCACAGTGGCAGATTTGCGTCAACAGGTCCGTGCGCTCAACGCGAAGTCACCTGACGTGAGGGACTCGACTCGACTCCAGATGTCATCTTTCAATTTTACCTTTAGAAGCACACTCATCTGGCTCGGGTTCAGTTGCAGAACTATACGAGATAACACTGAGTCATTGAGTCGTCCGAGATATTGGACAAGGCGACCTGCAGATTGTGGCTTCGTATTAAGCTGCCAAAGGTCACACTCTTCTGTCGTGCTACCACCAACAATTCGACCGCACACAAAAACGCCCAATTCATGCACACGACTGCAAGCCCTGGAGCACGACGACGCAAGCAGAAACCCACATAGTTACCTTACTCGCCAATCTCGCATAGTCCATCCCTAGCCACTCGTCATGACTCGCGCTCCTTCCCCGGAATTTCTCCGCACGCCGACCAACCGCGGGAAAGCTCATCCAGTCGAAACGGGGCCGCGTTGGGACGTTGCTGCTCCGGACTTCCCACGCAGCCAGGTCCAGCCACCAAAGTGGAGTCCCCCGCAGATTGTAGTCAGAGGCGGGGAGCTCGGCGCAGAGCTGCCTGCCCGACCTCGATGAAAAGGATGAGCTAGCTACGTTGGTGATTTTGAGCTTTTTGCTGTTTGGAGAAAGTCGCTTGCGAGATTGCTTTCCTCCAGAAAACCACGAACGGCATTTGTTAACGAAGAGATTAGGAAGAGATGGCGTTTGCATTGAAGGGTGTTGCGTACATCACTGGCGCTGGGTCTGGTAAGTACCTATGGTGCTCTCAACGCGCGCAGCTCAGTAAATCATCAAGTCGCAACATCTAACTTCCCCAGGCATCGGCCAATATGCTGCCTATTCGCTCGCAAGACAAGGCGTCCGCTCCTTCGCCCTCCTCGACCGCAACCCCGTCACCAAAACAGTCACAGAGCTAAAGAAAGCCTACCCGGACATTTCCATCAAAGAAATCGAGCTCGACGTCGCAAACGAGGCCGCCATCAACGACAGCGTCGACCAAACAGTCAAAGAATTTGGTCGGATAGACTACGCACTGAACAACGCGGGCATAGGCGGCGCGCTCAAGACTACCGACCAGATCGATATGGACGACTTCCAGCGCGTGCTCGCGGTCAATACGACGGGTGTCTGGCTGTGCCAGCGTGCGCAGATTCGCCAGATGCTCAAGCAGGAGAAGCGTACGGATTCGTACCGCTCGTATCGTGGGTCGATTGTGAATACCGCGTCGATGTATGGACTCATTGGGCCGACTTTGAATGTCCCTTCCACGGCCTACGCGACGAGCAAGCATGCCGTGGTAGGCTTGACAAAGGCGGACGCTATTGCCTTTGCTCCGCGGGGCATTAAGATCAATGCGCTCTGTCCTGGATATGTCGCGACTCCTCTGGTCATCAGCTCGATGAGCGCAGGTAGCGTCATGGAAGATGAGCGAGTGAAAGTTCCCATTCAACGTTTAGCCGAAATGGAGGAAATTGGCGACTGTGTTGCATGGCTACATTCCGACGCAAGTAGCTATGTAGTTGGGGCTTCGACGGTCGCGGATGGAGGATTTACCATCCAATAGTATCATAATACAGCTTGTACATATCGTCATTGCATTCGATATTGCTCTCTAAAGTGCGACCGCATTGTAACTGCACCCGGCCTGCAATCCGGAGTCTCGGGCCCAAATGATAGGCGCGGTTGGAAGGCCTTACGCCTGACCTCCTACCAACCCTCTACAGCGCGTCAGTGCGTATATGCAAGCCGCAATCAGTATGGCGTGACACCTTGCCGGGTAGCCTACTTCCAACCACATTACACTAAGCGATCTTGATGCTCTCGTATATGTATCCATTCTTTGCCGACCCTCTCTCCTGTACGACGGATATGCTTTGGCGGGACCCGGCACGACTAAGTCCCACTAAGTGCATGCCCGACCCACGACTCGCTCCAGGCTCCCCCATCCGACTCACTAGATGTTAGGCCAGCCCCGGGATCTGTCACCCCTCTCTTGACTCGTTAGTAAGGCATCTGGAATGGGGAATGACTCTAGTCGTGCGTCTAGTTGGAGGTACAGATCATCTACGTAGTATATAAACCTTCTTGAGACCGGGTGCTGGGCTGCACTCCAGACTGCACATTCTGCCACGACCTTTTTTTTTTTTTTGGTTAGATTGTTTGATACCCCTCCCTCATCGCAATGGCAGACTTCCTCGTTCCCTCGTCCGCCAGCCCAGAGACGGATGCCCAGCATCGACTCAAAGGCCCCATGCACGCTCAACGCCATGTGCGCGTTGTGTGCATCGGCGCCGGCGCCTCAGGCCTCCTCATGGCCTACAAGCTGCAGCGCCACTTCACCAACTACAGCCTCACCGTGTACGAGAAGAACCCCGAGGTCTCAGGGACGTGGTTCGAAAATCGCTATCCAGGGTAAGTTTCCTCAGCCCATGAATTGAAGGGCTAGGGTCGGGGCACCCCGCACCGCCAATCTATGCTCGGCAGCGGCAATCGGACACCACGAATCAGATCTTTCGGGCGAGAAAGAGCAGAAGCTAAGACCCTATGCTGGCAGATGCGCGTGTGACGTGCCCTCACACAACTACACTTGGTCCTTCGAGCCCAAGCTCGACTGGTCCGCCGTCTACGCTTCCTCGCGCGAAATCTTTGCCTACTTCAACGACTTTGCGCGAAAATACGGCCTGCAGAAGTACATCAAGACGCAGCACCAGGTCGCGGGCGCGTACTGGAATAAGCAGCAGGGCGGATACCATGTGCAGGTTACCGATCTTGAGACGGGCAACACGGTGCATGATCATTGCGATATTCTGATCAATGCGGGTGGAATTTTGAACAATTGGCAATGGCCAGCTATTCCGGGGATCGACAAGTATAAGGGTGTGCTGCTGCATACAGCGAATTGGGATGACAAGATCGATCTGGCTGGGCGCCATGTGGGCTTGATCGGGAACGGGTAAGAAACAGCATCCTAATCTATATTAACCTATAATCTTTCGTACTGATTCTGTACAGCTCCTCCGGCATCCAAGTCCTCCCCACAATCCAGCCCTACGTCCAAAAAGTCACAACCTTCATCCGCGAACCGACCTGGGTCTCTCCGGTGCAAGGCCTCGAACAACACGTCTTCTCGGACCAAGAGCGCCTCGACTTCGCCACCAAACCCGGGGTCCTAAACGCCTACCGCAAAAACATCGAACGCGGCCTCAACGGCCAATTCGGCATCTTCCTCAAAGGCACAAACACAAACAACGACACGGAATCCTACTTCCGCCAGCAAATGGCCGAAAAACTCCACAATCCCTATTTGGAAGAGCGCCTGATTCCCAACTGGCACGTCGGCTGTCGCCGCCTCACCCCGGGCGTGGGTTACCTCGAAGCCCTGGGCAAGGAAAACGTGGAAGTCGTATACGGCGAAATCACCGAGATCACCGAGCGCGGCTGCCTCTGCGACAACGGGCAGGAATATCCTCTAGACGTACTCATCTGCGCAACCGGCTTCAACACCTCCTTCAAGCCGCGCTTCCCCGTGGTCAACGCCGCCGGCCAAAACCTGCAGGACATGTGGGCCTCGGAGGCACAATCCTACTTCGGGCTCGCGGCCGCCGACTTCCCCAACTACCTCATCTTCCTCGGGCCTAACTGTCCCATCGGAAACGGGCCGGTCTTGAGTGCGATAGAGTGCCAGGCTGACTACATGTGCAAGCTCATCGACCGCTTCCAGACTCACAACATCTCCACCTTTGCGCCGAAGGCCGAGGCTGTGGCCGATTTCATCGCCCACAAGGACCAGTTTATGCAGAAGACGGTGTGGCAGGATCCGTGTCGGTCGTGGTACAAGGGCCGGCCTGACGGGCCCATCACTGCGCTGTGGCCCGGCTCGACTCTGCATTACATCGAGGCGATGATGGAGGTTAGACATGATGACTGGGAGGTCAAGTATAACGGCAACCGCTTTGCATGGCTGGGCAATGGATACAGTCAGACGGAGCTGGATCCGACGGCGGATTGGGCGTACTACGTAAGAGACCAGGACGACGACGAGCCGCTTTCTAGGGGCAGGAAGTTGCAGCAGATCAATAAGAGTGGGACGGTTTCGACACAGGGTGCGGTGAGCTTTACGGGGGTAAATTTGGATGAGAATGGTAAGGAGGTGGAGGCGAAGTTGTAGGGGCGGAGGGTTGAGCGGTGGGGCGGACTTTTGCTTTCTTGCTCTCCCATGCGTGGTTGAGACCCCGGGACGGGGTGTTTGAGGCCTTTTTTTTTCTGACAAGACTCGCATGGTAGCATTTGCATAACTGTAAATATACTTCAAGTTACCTCCATGAAGATTGAGCATTTCACATCGAGTAGAGATTCCACATGAACGTTGCGAAAATCCCAATTCTATAATTTCCCAATATACAAATGTAATCTCGTTCATCTCTAAGCGATACATCGCGACCGAGCTCCACATACGATACCGAGAGCTGAACAAAACGAAGCAGGCACACACTACTGGTATCATAAATCCCACAACAACCACATCCGCAACATCAGCAGACGTAACAAACCCAAAATGCGCGCAAACACCCATCCAACATCATGACACATGACCCTCCACCCCGAATCGCCACCCTACCCCTTCCCCGTCCTCCATTTCCCATCCGCCACCACCTCAAACCTAACCTTCCTCCCCCTCCCCCTCACACTCTCCACGCCCCCGGCTTCCAACCACCTGCTCAGGTTCTTACACTGACTAACATCAAACAACTCCAAATCCCTACACCCTTCAACCACAGCTTCCACGCCCGTCCCCGTAACGCGCACGCAGCCGCGCACAGACAAATGGCGCAGTTCAAGGAGGTGAAGGGATATGCAGCGCAGCGACGTGTCGGAGACGGCGGAGCCGCAGAAGGCAAGGTTGAGGTGCGTGAGCGCGGGGAGGCCGAGGGCGAGGACTTCGGTTGCGGTGTCGGAGAGGGCGCAACAGAAGGACTGGGAGGGCGTTAGTATGATTGTATCTTGCTGAAGACGTATGGCTTACCAGATCTAGCTCCCGTAGCCCCTTGGCCGCATTCGTCAGATATACAATTGCGTTGTCGGTCAGGTACGTGCAGTCCGCTAGACACAGCTTGGTCAACCGCGGGAACGGGTACACACTCCAGTGCTGAAACCCAATGTCGGTGATGGTTGTGCACCGCGTGAGGTCAATCTGCTCGATCCTGTTCGCGGCATGTACTGCGATATGCGCCATTGAGCGATCCGTGATGTGTTTGCAATAGCTCAGCGTCAAGCGTCGCAGTTTCGGACACCCGACAACCGTGCCTGGAGGAAGGGGCTGTGGAACAGGCTGGCCGTTTGCACCTCCCATCTTCTGTCCGAATGATCGGCGATGAGCCATTTGGGCTTGCTGAGCCTGCGCCATCATCACTGCAGGTGGGAGCTCTGGGACGACCCATCCAATTACCCGAGCGAGCAGGTTGTCACCAACTTTGCGGCAGTTGCTGAGATCGACCTCTTCCAATCCCTTTGCTTTTTGCACCATCTCAAGCACCGCGGGACCTGTTATGTCCCACACGCTCTTCATGCGCCACACTTTCACACTAGGCGCGCAAGTGGATCCCAGTGCAGTGAAACCTTCGTCTGTTACGTGGAAGCAATTGCTGATGTCGACTTCTCTGGGCCGGTTGCCGACGAAAGGACAGATGGTATCTCTCAATGTTTGATCTGTTACTTTGCGGTTATACTTGGTGAGATCTAGGGTGTGCAGAATGTCTGGTGAATTGTGAATGAGATGTTTCCAATGCGTAGATACCAGCCGCAGTTGCATCAGCTCGTATATGTCAAGATAGCTGAAGACATTGACCAGGATTGGATCCGGGAAGATGCCTTTGCTGAATCTACTCGGTCGCCTGATGATTCTAGGTCGCTTAATCTCAAAGGCCGGTTCGGGTGGGGTCGAAGCGTGTTTCGATAGTGGTGATGGCGAGAGGGGTGTCCCATTCGGAGAGGGTGATTTGGGCAGGCCGGAGCTTGTGGGTGAATCTGGTGTTGGGGGTGCAAGAGAGCCCCGGCGTGATCTTGACCGGACGTTGTCAAGATCAAAGTTCATAAAGGGGTCTGGATCGAAAGGCTCCATCATCTTCTCTCTCCGCGACGGCGTCATGGGGCTTTCTATCGTGCTTGGCGTGTCGTTGAAGGTAACGGTCGGTACGCTCCCTTTTCTCGGCGTCCGGGGGACTACGACGTCGGCAATGGCCAAAGAGTCAATCTTTGGGGTGTTGTCTAGGGCTCCGAGCATGGGTGTATCGTGGTCTTTAGCCGCTTGGAGACGTTCTTTCGCGACCTGCTCTACCTGCCGACGTACGTCCGGTGTGCATCTTTCCCAGAGCTCGTTGAGCACATCGCCGCTAATCATCAGGCACTCGACAGACGTGACAGAACGAACGGTGGCGGTTCGACGGGGCGCGAGGGACAGGCTGGTCACTTCGCCAAAGTACTGGCCCATCCCCAAGCGTGCCTTGACCTGCTGGACGTTGTGCTCCCCAGCAGCGATCGACTTGCGACGCTCTAGCATGGCAGTGTTGCCGTTTTGTGCCGGCGGTGTTGTATTCACAACCTCGACGTCGCCCTTGACGATGAAATAGACATCGCGACCCTGGGTGCCCTGCTTGATGATGTCGGTGAAAGGAGGGAACGAGCACGGCTGGGCGTTCAGGCCAATAAAGTGGAGGATGTCGGGGGGCAGGCTCGAGAACAGCGGGAGTTCTTTCAGCAAGAGTCTCACATTCAGACTCCCACTGCCGAAAACGCTCATGGCGGCCACATCGGCGAGACCCGGGCTCGGAGATTTCCTCTTCTTGTACTGGCTTATGACCTCTCCGTTTTGTATGGAGCCGCCTTCAGACATTACGACGTCGCCATCGACGCGATCGATGGGACGTTTGGTGGGCCGTGCCACCATGAGCGGCTGCTTCTTTCCCATCTCTTTCTTTCTCCGCTGCAAAATGGACAGCCGCTCCTTGGCCTCGTCCATGATGGCGCGCTCCACGTTGGGGAATTTCGGGAGCTCCTTCTCCAGGTCTTCCTTGTTCAGGCGCACCACCAGCGAGCGCATGTTGGCGATGATGTTGGCGGTGCGGGGGATGTTCATCAGGATGCCAATCTCGCCGAAGAAAGCGCCAGGCTTCAGCTCCGCGTATGTGCTCTCCCCGTCGCGCGATGTTACTTGCACGGAGCCGCGGACCAGCCAGTACATGGCCTTGCCTTGCTCGCCCTCGGTGATGATGGTGTCGTGCGCCTGGTAGAGCTGGGGCTTGAGGTGCATGCCGATGGCGGCGAGGAAGGAGTCGGGGGCGGAGAGGAAGAGCGGGAAGGAGCGCAGTCTGTCCAGCAGGTCCAGCGGCAGGCCTTGGATGCTCGATGTCAGAGGCGAGGGGCGGATGGGCCTGGTCGGGTTTGTATCGGATTCGTACGCGCGCACCATGGCGAAGGGGTCCGGCACCATGATGCCGCCATTGGCCCTGCCGGCAGCGGGCCCGCCGGACCTGTATCTGCGCATGGCGGACGAGGCCCTGCAGCGGTGGGAGGGGCTGCGTCGGGGTTGTAGACGGGATCAAACCGGCTCGCGGGGACGGCGGAGCGGCGTGTGACGGACGTTGCGAAACAAGACGCTCAGGACGGGTGTGGGAATATTGATGGGCGATCAGCGCGCATTCATAGCGATGTGGCCGGGGCACGCAGTGTGCAGTGTTCGAGGGAGGGCGGTGTGTGGTGGACGTGGGCTACGGTGCGAGACAGCGCTCAGAAGCGTCAGCGCTCATTGGTGGCGCACTGCGGTGGGCAGAGACAGCGGCAACGGCAGAGGCAGAGGCAGCAGAGGGCAGCGGGGCAGGTTGTGGTTATCGTTGTCGTTGTCGCGGCGGCGGGCGAGGGGGGCAGCTGGGAGGGATTGTTTGCGTTTGTGCAGCAACGCGTAGACGACGGAGCGTGACAGCTGTGAGGAGGGACCAGTGGACGGCGACGATGCGGGCTGTCTGGTAGTGTCGGTGGGTCCGGCCGTCCTTCCACAGAGCTTCCAGAAGGAAGGGGACGGGCCCCCGAAACAGCGCCAGCAAGCCTCGCTCGGACGTGTAGACGCCTCCTCCATCGCAACGGCCCGCCGTCTGTGCAGCTTGCTTTTGTGTCTGTGGTATTGTCTGGCACGATTCAAGCCGACAACTCCAGAGTGCACCCTCTGCCCCAACCCACTGCATGTGCTGCATGTGCTGCTGCTGCTGCTGCTGCTGCTGCTTGCGCCGCCAACACGCAGCAAGGCCTGTGCGTTACCCCTGCAGACAATCCCTCAGCGCCGCCTCCCGCTTCAAATGCCGTCACAACACTGCACGCTCGAGCAGCCGGCATCTCGCCGGAGCCGCACATCACGCGACCGCTCGGAGATCGCTCTTGTCGCGCCGCCGACGGGATGCTTACCATGGAGAGCTTCAAATGTTCGTTTCTGCATTGCGTATCCGATGCATGTGCCATGAATCATTACTCGTCTGGTCTGCCACTGGATGGCAGGTGTCTGACGTCTAGGAGGGTATCGTGTACCAACAGCCCTCCCAACGCCGTCCCGCATTTCCTTGCGCCTTCTCGTACTTAAGAAAACAGATCCAACGCGCCAAAGATTCCGCCGTGACCCGATAGAAAAACACGACGCCGTCAGTCGATGCGGATCCTCTCAGTCGTATCCCCGATCGCGCTCGCGCTCTTTCCGTCGCTCGCGTCGCCCGTCGCGCTCTCCCCGACTATCGCGCTCCCCCCCCTCCTCTGTACGTCTTCCGCCCTGACGTTTATCCCATAACTGTTCAGCCTCACGCGCTCCCAATCCGCCCACCACTGCGCCCAGGACTGTAGACACCGAGTTTGCGACGGGCTGATCCTTCTTCACCCGGCTGCCGGCCAACCCGCCTGCGAGTGCTCCCAGTATAACAGCCGCCGCGCGCTTCTTCCCGTTGGCTGATTTCGAGCGCTCGCGACGAGAATGCGATTTGTTGCGACGCCCGTCGCCGCCTGACCTGCGCGGTGGGGACCACGAAGACCCGCGTCGGGACGGCTCAGGGCGTCCACGAGCAGCCATTGCTCCACCATACTGAGCCGGGGGAGCGCCTGGTGGCTGGGTGCCATTCGTTACGGCTAGTTGCTGGCCGACGCCGACTTTGTACCCCCGATCAGACGAAGCTCCGTACGCGGGCGCATACGTCTTGTCAGATACGCCGTCATCTCTCCAGTCGCCATCCCGACCGCGACCAGGCACGTCGCGATCCCTTCCAGCGGAGCGTTTCTCTCTTCCATCTCCTCTGTAGCCTCCCTCATTCTGGTCCTGTTCCCCATAACTTCTGTCGTCTCCGTAGCGATCATCTCTCCAATCGTCCCTCCTGTCGGACCCATACGCGTCAGACATATTCCGCCTTCTCGGGTCTTCCCTCTCAGGCTCTGAATCGCTCTCTCCGTATCGGCTCCTAGGCGGTCGACGATGCGAACGCTGTTGCCCTGGACCTTCGGGATGAGGAGGTAGGTCTGGATTTGCGCGGTCGTGAGCGCGGTCGTGGTTTGCACGGTCCTGGTGCGAGCGATCCTGGTTCGAGTGGTCTTGGTGCGGATGGCTCTTCTGTCCGTGTTTTCCAAAGGGCGACAGCTTCGGTTTATGCGCCTTTGCGTAGTCGTGCACGGTATCGTGATATTTATCTGTGACGCGATCGAAGCCCTCAAAACCCAGCTCCTAACAAACGCACAAGGATCAGCTCAGCAAAAACAAGTACAAACACTCCGTGCAGCACCGATGAAAGAATACGTATGCTTACCACTAGGTCGCCGTAGTCGTCTGCCATGGCTCTGGGTATACTCTTGTCCCGGGGGGTTTTTCCGAAGTGCCTGGGATGGTGTCTCGCAAAGCACCGTTGTTGGCATTGAACGGCTACCGGATCAAAGCAACACCTTTTGGTGGTGGGATCCCTGTGGGCGATGACGTTCGGGTGCAGGTTTAGCGCCCGTGCGCCCTGTTTGGCTGGAATCTCGACCGAATGGGTGGGCTTGGTTGTCGATCGGAAAAGATGTGGATTCCGAAAACTGATGTGGTGGATCATGGGTATTTCGGATTTTAGGGCGTAGAGGAGACTGAGGGTAGGTGGTAGGTTTGGCGGTTTTGTTGGAGGATTTTCAGAGTTGGAGAGATCTGGCTTTCTGAGCGCCTGGTGGGCGCAGGTTCGGGGCACGGTCGAAGGCTCTCCGCCATTGGGTGTGCCACAACGCCTGCCTACGTGCGTCAGACCAGCGTGGCTTTATTCATCGTCGTCAGTATTACAGTGGGCGGTCGCACCACACCAGCTTTCATGAAGTGGAATAACAACAGATAGATTTACGCCCCAGCGCTATGCAAAGCCAGACTACGATATACGTACACACATCCGTTCATTTCCTTCCAATGACGCCAGTTGCATTTCGCCGATTCCACCACCTCATTCAAACTCCACACGCTCTTTCCTCATCCCAACCCCTCTCACCTCTCCCTGTGCAGTTCCTTTCTCCCCTCTCCATCTTCATACCCCCAGAACTCATAATCATCTAACAAACATCTACACTCTAAGCCTTGGCCATATCCAACAACCGCGAATGCTGCTCCGGGTGCGTCTTCTCCACATTCCCCTTGGCCATTTTCTTCATCATAAAGTTCCCATCGATCTCTACATCCTCCACCAACTTATCATTCATGACGCGCCATTTCCCGGTAATGGTGAGCGTGCCGACGGGCGGCTTGGCGTTGACGAGGGTGTTGATGCCGTCGGGGACGTTGGTCAGGGTGAGTTTGTATGTGGTCTGGAGGGGACGTTAGCTTGGTTCCGCGGCATAGACGAGGTAAATAGGTTGGTGATTAGGGAGGGTAGACAGGTAGGAAAGTGATGTAATGGAAGTGAGCCTACCTGTCCCAAGGGCTTCTTGTCCGTCACACTGTACACGGCCTGCGTGTCTTTGTCGCCGCTTTCGAGTTCGTAGGAAATGAGTTGCGGGCAGAGGGTTTTGATCATGAGGTCGTGGTTATGAAGGGCGGCAATTACGGTCGCGCTGGACAGGCCGCCGGGGAAGGGAGTGGAAACGTTGGCGGTAGCCATTTTAGTTGGATTAGGCTTGGGTTTGGGAGGAGTGGTGTAGGGTGTTGGGAGGTGGCTAGGCTGGATGATGAAGTTGAAATATTGATACAGTGATTTGAGTCCGGATATGAGGGTGAAGTTCAGGATTTATATACAAGTCGTGGACAAGCTATCGTCGACGATCTACATGCATCCCAGTCCGTTCCACTCCAGCCCTCGTGTCAGTCCCTTCCCCAAAAGTGCAACGATAGTCTTCCCTATCGCTCGGACGTTTCGATGTACGAAAAGGGTTCAGGCAAAAATAGCACTTCCCGAAACGCAGCTAATGCGTACCCACGAGTAGGAATTCGACGCACGGATAGGTACGGGAAGGCAAACGCCATACCCAGGTCGACTACCGATATGCCGAAAGTAGTGAGGCAGAGAAGCGAGGAGATTTGCAACGGCGTGGCTTCGCACCTGCGCATCAGATGTGGCCCTTTGCTGTGCCGTGCGTTTCCGTTTCCGTGTGAAACATGTTATCGTGGTTGGTTGCTTCGCACCGCGACACTAAAACGGTAACCCCAACAGTGGACCGTATCTTGAGAACATACCGTAGCTGTCTCAGCTACGTCCTCACAGTACGAATCGATGCATCTTGGCTACTCAGTCTCGTAGCACGGCTCTCCACTCCGCTCTACACGAGCGCGCTGAAAATGCGTGGAACTATGTCTCATCATTGCCGTTTTTGTTTCGCGCATCCCCATTTCTCCCAGCTTTTCGCACATGGCCGTTACTCGTGTTTGTCGTCGATCTTTCATGTCAAGGTATCGATGGCGATCTTTCAGGGGTAGGGGAGCTAGTGCAGGAATGGACGGGAAGTAAGTTAGCGGGTGATGGAAAGAGGAGAGGCGGTTTAGCGGTTGGTGATGGTGGTGGCGCGTGGAGCTTGCGTAATTGGGTTCGGGGATTTCGGCTCCCCACGCTCGGGGCTGAGAATGGAAAGGGAATGGGCGATCACTTCGTTTTATCGACAGATGTTGAGGTTAGGTTTTGGGACGTGGATCTGGAGTTAACAATGTAAGGAGACGTGGAGGTGGTGTGGAGGGTTGAAGGGTGGAGCATGTTGCGCTGTAGGCAAGGTGGGGATGCCTTGTTGAGAAAGGCACGATCACAATCACCCCAACTAACTCTCGAGAACCACTTCCGCCAACACTTGCTTATGGCGCCTATATGTATGTAATCCCAACATTCCACAAATCCTCCTAGCATCCTTATTCAAATCTCTTCAACAACCCGTCCGCTCTCTCCCACTCCCTCTCCACAACCTCCCTCCGCCGCTCTCCCCTAATTTCAAACCCAATCCTCCCCTCTTTCGGCGCCGTCAAAAACGCATCCGTAAACCCAGTCTCCATGCTTAGATCCAACTCCCCTTCCCCCTCTAAGCTCACAATATCAAATGCCCACACAACCTTCGCCATCGCGAGGAGCATGCTGTTTTCCGCCATGCGTTGGCCTGGGCAGACGCGGCGGCCGGCGCCGAAGGCGTAGGATTGGCGGCGCCAGGCGTCAGCTTCCGTGGGTGGAGCATCAGATTCTGGATGGGTTGTGCCAAATTTGCTGGTCAGAAAGCGCGTGGGGTCGAAGGCATTTGGAGAGGTATGGTCGACGGGGTTTTGCTCGATGGCCCAGGTGTTTAGTATGACGGTCGTATTTGCAGGGATGGAGTAGCCCTGGTACGTGTCGTCTTTTGTGGTGGCGTGCGGGACGCCGGTTGGGAAGCCCGGGCGCCAGCGGAGAATCTGCGAACAGACAGTCAACTCCTTTACGTCTTCTCGACGCATGCCCGGGGGTACCTCATCGCCAATTAGGAGGAGAGGTAGGAGCAGCGAGACATACCTCCCAGAAGCAAGCCTTGAGATACGGTAGCTTTGTCGCATCAGCACCCTCAGGTGCCGCCGGCATGCATTTCCCAAAAACCCCATCAACCTCCTCCTGGGCCTTCCTCTGCAACTCCGGAAACACAGCCATCGCCAGCACAAACACTGAAAATGCTGTGGATGCCGTATCCGCCCCACCCTCCAGCAGTAGTCCCGCCACGTATTCCAAATCGTAATCCGTGTACCCCTCCTTCTCCTGCTCCTCTAGCAATCGCGCTACAAAGGAGTCATCAACCTTGCCTTGCACCACCCTCTCCCGCGCATCTTGGAAGAGGCCGCGGTATACGCCATCTTTTTTCTGCTTGAGTGCTTCAGCGCGTTGGCGCCATCCGCGCCACGGTGTCAACCAGTCTGGTACGTATCTTAAAAAGGGGAGGACATCGAACGGTGGCATAGCCCCCGGATCCAGCAACGCAGTCCACTCATCCTGGATCTTGAAGAACCTCTTCGTCACGTCGATCGTCCCACGTCGTCCATACACAGTATCCAGCATGACGGCCGCAAACGATCTCTCCACAGCCTCTTTGTACTCGCCTGGGCGTTGCAAGATCTCCCACATCATCTGTGACGACTCAGCATCCTGAATGGACATGCGCTTATCCACCTCGCTGTCTTTGAGGTACTCAGCCATGCTCTTGCGCGCTCGCCTCCAGTTTTTGGTGTACTTCATGAACGCTGGGTGCGTGTCGGTGATGCCCATGTGTTCGATTAGGGGGATGGTAGGGCGCGAAGAGTATATTGCGCCGCGTTGGTCGAGAAGGTCGCGCACCGCAGTCCACGTGTTAAGCACGATTGCGCGTTGAGGGCCGAGGCGTAGGCCCACGATAGGACCGTATTGTTGAGCCCATTTGGCAAATTTTATATAGGACTTTTGGAGCGGGATCTGGTGGATGTTGCCTAGGATTGGAATGGGAGGAGGTCCCGGTGGGAAGTCGGATGCCCGGCGGGGACTTTGACGGAAGAAGAAGAAGAAGAAAAGCGCGATGAGGAAGGGGATGGTTGCGGAGAGAAGGAGGGGATAGTCAGTCATGGTTGGAGTGGGAGTGCTCGCGAAGTCTGCTAGTCTTATAAATTAAAGTGTAATTGTGGGATGTGCCGAAGCGCGGTCACTCCTTTTGGAAAGGCTGTGCGACTACTGTGGTCCGGTACGAGGCTCGCTCGTTGTCAGTGTGAAGAGGATAGGATCATAATTGCGAAAAGCCATGGGACTCAGTTCTGTTCTGTAAGCGATTACCCTCCACGTCGCAGGCGCACCTTGAGCACCTCCTCATCCGGAAACAGACACCTGAGGCAGCCTTGCCTCAGCCTAGCCCAGTCATCTCTCGTTGCGGTGCGGGGTATATGCAGTTCATATCGAGACCCAGCGTGATGGGTCGCTTTGGCTTGTTGAGTGGCCCGGACGGAGACCGCCCTGCATGGAGTGTGGGTGGTGATGGAGAAGGAGAAAGCCTTATCTATTGGCGTTAGGATGTCTGGGGTGAATCCCATCATGTCCGAGCCTCGAGCAATCGCGAGCCTTGTACGATGAGAGGCCTTGAGTGGCAGTTGCTTTTCGGTAGGACTACCAGGTAATACGCGTAGCTGGACCTTGAGGCCTGGGAATGTTTGCATCTACAAGCCTTGCAGTGGTGCTGCTGTGGTAGAGCCCCCCGTCTTGTGTCGCTCATCGCTAAAGATAAGCCCAACCTCGAGAACGCACCTTGTAAGAAAGAAGTTGCAACCGTAAGTTGAAGTGTTCCGGGGCTTTACAGAATATTGTGTTTAAGTGCAAACCTTAAAAGCTTCGGACACGGCCCCCATTCGCGCGTAGCTTCAGGACCAAACGGGAGGCTTCCTGACAGATGGCACTGTATATGCGCCATCAGACATTGGTTGCACCATCAATACAGACCTTATCTTTCTTCGAAGACGGAGTAGTCTACCACTCCTTCTAAAGTATTGGGACCCCTACCCCCCCACAAAGTATATGTGTTCTTGTAGCCTCGTCTGTAGCTTCTAGGCATTTAAAGGGTTTGCTGGTTCCCGTAGTTCTTCGAGGGTGTCTACTGGGTTCTCTCCAACCAGATCATGTTACATAATCAATGTAATCCAATACCGGTATGTAAACCCTGGTGTGAAGTTCTCGTCAATCGGCTGGAGACGCTGTGCGCAATGCTCTGTGTACATAGCACACCGTCAGTAAGATAATCAGACACAAAAGTCCCTCCTCTACGAACAGGAACTCACTCAGCGAGAATCTTCACAGCGATACTACGAACCAAGGCCATGTACCTCCCCAAACATCCGAAATCTCCGCTGTAATCACCGTCTGCCCCACGATACGGGGGCCATCTACAGATGGCACAGTAGCATTCACGGGAGCTCGTGGTCGGGGTCGAGGCCGGAGAGTGGAAGTGCAGACGAAACTGGAGGGCGGGGTGAAGATTGGTGCAGCTGGCAGCTTGTCATTTTGATGTAGCGCCCGTGAATGCGACCGACCGGGAGATGCGCCATGTCGATCTAGGACTAATTAGTGTGCTGACTAGCGTCGGCACCAAGTTTCACAGATCATCATGCTGCCTCTTTCCCATTTTCATTCCACTTTTCTGACCTCCAAAAAGCTCTCTTTCGTACGCTAGACCAAACAATGCCTTCATGTCTCTTCAATCGCTTTCTCTATTCTTGCACAGCTTGATTTCCATTGTTTGCTACCCAAGGCTGTGTGCCGCTAATTCGTCTTTAAATATTCTTCTCCGTCTGCCCCTTTGCGAGTGCATTGATAATCATGGTAGCCGTCGCCACAATCACAATCGTGCGGTATTTGGAGAATGCAGTCGTATTCGTGGGAGGAGATAGCGCTCATGACATGTGGCGATCCGTCTCCGAGGCGCACATCTTAGAATGAATAACCCGTAAACACCATGAAGAAATAGATGAAAATGCAGAGCAAAAGGATAAGCATAAGTACATCGCGTCCAGTCAGGTTATCCGGATTGCGGGTGTGTCTGCTAGAAGATGATTCGTGAAGTAGTAGGAATGTGCTCTAGCCATGCATTTGTTGAGACATTAGGTAGGCTGGCGCACCCATTGATGGGCCGATCGCTGGATCAGTCACTGGACCCGGGTAGGCTGGCGGTGGATCGTGAATAGGATGCTTGAAAATTACGTGAGCGAGTGGGAACGTGGTTGAGCAGTACTACTTACCGGTTCCTGGTACGGGATGAGAGTGATCATGATGAGTCATTTTGGAAGAAAATTTTGTGTAGTACACCTTGGAAAATTGAAGGCAAAGATGCAAGGCGAGCGTAAGCTCAGATAAATGTTGAAGTGCAGGAAGAACCAAGAGACGACAAAGGTGGGCTATATAACATTAACAGGTAATCTTAAAACCGGCTGCGCCGTCGCTGCGCCACCGGAGTTGGCTTCGCTGTCAGCCTCGTTTCAGGCTTACAGATGTCCTTGCAGACTGGGCAGAAAGCTAAAAAGCACCAACTCATGGAAACCGGACATCGGCAGAGCTCGTACCTGGGAATCGTTAGAAGAATCACTCTTAGCAAGGAATGTATCCAAAGTCGAGAATTAGAGCTATCGTATGTGCAAAGTCCTGCGACGACATACTACTTAAGTAATACTGGTGATTCGGCTATCGTGCGCGATCTCAGGGTTCACGTTTCCTCCTTGTCCAATCTGCACCTCGCCCCGTATTCGTCCTATTTGGAACAACGCGACCGTTGACGCTCCCCACCCTAAAGTGAAATTGTTGCATCTTTTTTGAGGCTCATTGGTCGTGGAAACTTCTTTTGCAAAAGGAATTTTCTCATTAAATGGAATTTACGGGTGGGATGTTTTCGTTTCGCTAAGGTTCTGGACCTTGTATTTTTGATAGCGGGCAGATGCGGTAAAAGAATTACAAGAAATAACGTAAAGCACACTAAACCCAACTTAAGTTATATAGAGTTAATTAAACTTATGTCTCTTAGGAGTGTAAGAGTAATTAGACCTTACTACTTATCTCTTAAGAATTATCTACCGCAAGAGTGTGGGCTAGCGATAGCAAGGCTCACAAACGAATCACTCCCAACGCTCTGATCTATCATGCTCTCCCAAATACCTACAAACTCCCAAATTTCACAGACCCTCTCTCACCCAGAAGTTTGCGAGCAAAAACTCAACAACGCAATGAAGTTACTCGCAAACATAAATATGCCGTTCATAACCACCAAACTCAAAGCTCATCCCAAACCACGAACGTTCAAAGTTTGCTATCTCACCTTCTTTCACGGCACGCAGACACCCCGTGTACTGAAGACGCATATCCTAACTACGGCCTCTACAGTCCTCAACTGCAACCACAACTCAATGTCCATCAACACACCACACAAGCCATACCCATCCTTCCAAACCCATGTCGAACGAGAACATGACTCTGCTGGAGATTTTCGAAAGCCTAGACCGAATGGCGGAATCCCAGATCCAGATCCTCACTCTACAGGCCGAGCTATGGAGCTAGATACCTCTCCTACAAAACCAATCCAATGCAGCCAATCTGTTCCCCAAATAGGCCATCGAGGACCGCCTCGCTCAGATTACCGCCACGTGCTCAAAGCCAAATCAAATCGAGTCGCAGCACGCCCAATACATCACCGCCCAATCCGAATTTCATACCCTTCTTTAACTTTGGAAGCTCGAGAATCCTACATTACAAACCGATACGCGCCTCAGTCAGTTGTTCTCTTGAGTAGTAGTGCTATGTGGCTGAGTTGTCACGTGCGTGGCTCGGGAGCAGGTACAGATGCTGAAGAGGACGATTGAGGAGCTGAAGGAGAATCTGGAGATGAGGCCGAGGGAGTGAGGAGAGGGATTTGAGGGTTAGAAGAAGACTAGGAGGAGGTAGCGGTGGGTGGAAAGTGGACTAGTGATAGGGAGGAAGAATCCTTTGAAAGAAAGTGTTTATTCGGGTTAAGTGGGTGATGGAGACGCGATAGCATGGAGCGGGTATAGGAGAGACATTCCGGGTATTGATACTAAGGTGGATGCTGTACATAGGGACGTTTCGCGATACATCCAATGCAGGATACACTCGCACCTTATGTCCAACTCAGCAAGCTTCCTTAACCAAGAAAACGCGAACAAAAACAGGCAAATAACTTCCCAGAAATGTGGAAATTCCATCCCTCTCAATCTCCCAAACACCAGTTCCCCAAAACTCAAACTCCATCCACACCCCTACTTCATCTTCCCACCCCACTCCCCCTCACTTAGCACACTCCCAAATCCCATGCCGAACCCGCCCTGAGGCGGAAACCCATCTAAATCACTCCCAACCCCGATCGCACTACTGGGTTGCCACTCCCTTCCCCACTCCCCCACACCATCGCCCAAACTCAAAAAGTCCAAATGCGTCATATCGCCCGTGTCACCAAGTGCCGGAATCTCGGGGAAGTGCACGTTAGCAAGCTGGGCGATGCTATCCGAGGCGTCGAGTTCGGCGCCCATCCAGGCGTTTCTGGGCCCGGGGGTGGACAGGGTGGTGTTGGTGGTGGTGGAGGGCGTGGTGAGGCCTTGTTCGAGGCCAGGCGTGGCCTCGGACAGGGGATGCCAGGAGGAGATCTCGGAGCGAGGGGTTACTAGGATGTAGCCGTCGCCACGGTCGCTCTCTGCGTCGAAGCGATGTGGATGGTGCGGAGCTTTGATGGTCAAGTTCACGTGTGTGACATTAGAATGCATGCTCATACTGCGCCGCTTACTCGCGCCAGTTCCAGCTCGGGGACGACTCGTCTGCCGTTTCTTGTAGAGCGGCGGGTCATTTGTTTCAATTGTGGAGCCACGGCGAGCAGGTACGATTGCGCCTTTGGGCTTGTAGAGTTTGAAATTGTTTTCTACAGGCCCACCGCCGCGCAGTTCGACCACCACGGCACGGAGGACGACGGACATGCGTTCTGCGGGTTGGTAGGTTAGGGCCATGTCTTGCAGGGCGGCGGAGAGGCATTCGAGGTATTGCATGTTGTTGTTTCGGTCATTTGGGTCTTTGATGAAGGCTAGGGCGGCTACAAGAGCCGTTGCGGCGGTACCCTAGTAGTTGTTAGTACACGGAGCTAATGCAAGACATCGAGAAGTGGAGTCAAGGAAGGAGGCGCACCGCAGTATTGGACCGAGATGGTGGGGAACTTACCGCGTGCTGCAGCCCTGTGACAAAGATCTGCTTTGTGTCAAACCGCTGGCGATGCTGCCAGAATATTCGAGCCACACGGATCGCATGCTTGGTGCAAACCGTCCTCGAAAGCGCCGAAAAATGATCATCTGGTCCGTTGCCTTCGTACCCTTGCGACTGATCCTCATACATGGCAAACGGCCGATGCAGCAGGATCAGGGAGGCATGATACTGCTGGTGCAGCAGAAAGAATGAAAATGGTGCGGTCGCAATATTGGCGGGTGTCCAGCGCAGCTGCTCAGGAAGTCGAGCATACCACGTGCTGAACTCGCGGTCCAGCGCGGCCATGCGGAGATATTGGTTTCGATCGATCGTTGAATCAACGTTTTGTGATTGTGGGTTCATGTTCTCCGTTATCTTGCCAGCGAGTTCCATGAGATCGAGAAGGGCTTCGTAGATCTGCGTTTCCATGCTCTTTTCGACCCCGGCGGGTTTGCAGGTGCCCAGGCGTTCGAACTGTTTGGAGAGATGGTAGATTTCAAGGTCGGCGCTTTTCATGCTTGTAGGTCTTCCGAGGAAGAGTGCCCAGTATCTGCAGTTGTCAGCATGCTCCTGTTGCAGTAATCCCAAAGAGCTCACTTGTCGTAGATGACGCAAGCCCAAAGTGTCATCTGCCGAATCTCCACTTCTCGCTCGGAAAGCCCCGATAGTCGGGTGTCAAGATGCAATCTGCCGGATGGTTAGGCAGACTCTGAGCTTTCATCTCATCTACGCTTACCCAATATCAAACGCCAATCGCACCGCCACACCTCCGTAGAGCCAGCCCAAATTATCGCGGCCAACTTGCGCGGGGTCAGTCCCAAAGTTCATCTTCGAGCACAGAAGACGACTTACCTCCACACTCAAGATCTCCCAGTAACAGCATAGCAACAACCGAAGGGATCCCGCCAGGCCTCTCCAGCTCATGATCGAGCATATACTTTGCTTCTCGATGCAGCGTACTCTCCATCTGTGGCAGAGATATCTTCTGGATATCCATCCTGTGCTTATCCGCGAATCTAAACCCCATAGCCAGTACGCACACATGCAGAAACCCGGAGTAGAACTGCGTTCTCCCATTTTCCCGATCCTCATTAAAAGCTTCTTGGTGCAGAACATGAATGACGGGATTGTAGCACTGCCAGAACAGCTCCATGAGATAGTCGTACGTCTCGATCGGCAGTGAGCGAATGATTCTCTCTGCTCGCCGCGATTGTTCAGAGACCTGCATCTCGGTATCCATTGGGTTCCCGAGCTCGGAGTGCACATGGCAATTCGTTGTAGGGCCAAAGTACCTCAACCGGCCACTGAGCTGATCGAAGCTGAGATGTCCACGAGTAGACAGCAGCCTACTTACCATGCCGTCCTTCTTCGGCGGGGGTAGCATCGAAGGCGAACCGGCGCTATCGGCATCTCCGTGAAAGCTTCCGTTTTCGTGGTCGTTGTGCTCCATCTCTACGTAGTCGTCTTGAGGGCTCGACTGGCTTCCCGAGGGGCTATAGTTTTCTTGTTGCGGCTGCTGCGCGTCTGTGGCTTTGCGACTAGGCGAGGGATCGCCCTCTTGGGGTGGGTGCCGGGTCTTCGGTGGGTGATTTGCTGGAGGCGCTTCTACGCCTTGCTCTTTGAGCATGGCTTCTAGAAGTGATACGCGGTCTGTGAGGGAGCACATATAAGCTCTTGAGATAGGCCTGTAGTTTGTCTGAGCATGAGAACACTTCTCGTGTTACAGGCTACTGACTTTCTTCGTTCGTCGTCATTCTTGATTACGCACTCTACGCCTGATCGCTTGCATTGTGTGCATTCCTTCTCTCCCGGGGGCACAACACACTAGTAGGGGTTAGAAGCGGCGTTCGGCGAGGCGGAGGCGGACATACGCGAATCCGGCGGTCGCGGCACGTAGCACATGCGACTGAAGCCCTGTGTCGCGATTTCGTAGGTTTTTGGGGTTGCTGAGAGCCGCTCGGATTCTGCTCTTTCGTATTCTCTGTCGCAGACTTCACGTCTTGTGTGTCTTTCTGCTCGTTCATAGCATTCATATTCATAACGTCTTTTTGAGGAGTCGCAGTGGTCATGGCGGTTGTCGTTCAGGGCGTCGTAAGAAGTGGTCAATGGCATCAATACTCAGACAAGAAATAGAAGCCAGAGTAGGGAAGGCGGGGAGAAGAGTAAGAGAACGACAGGCGGAGGAAATCATGGAGTTAAGCCCACGAGGGTCGCGCTGGGCTCTGGGGTTGGACTAGTCGGACGCCTGGCTGAGCTAGTTGTTGGAGACGAAGCGCGGTCTGAACCCATGGATAACGCGGGGCCCCACCTCCACACGGACAGGACATTGACAGAGGCGGCCTGAGTCCGTCTATCGATGGCTGCCCTGCTTGGCTGGCTTCGAATGATTCACGTCGGGTCGGTGCTCGGCTGCCGCACGGCTGCTGCACGGCTATGCGACGCTGGCGAGCGCCAATCAACGCGCGCGGAAAAGCGTGTAGCTCGACTGTGGGGAAGGCCTGACGCAGGGCACGCAGACAGGGAAATTCCCATCGGACCGAGCGAAGGGAGCACCCCGGCACAGAACCATTCATCGACGTTTCGAGGCATGTAGAGCGTGCCAAGGAGGGGGTGTCACAGGAACGCGGAGGTCACAGGTCGCGATGGCGGACGCGACGAGTCCAGAGGGTCCAATCACACCAACCGTACACGGCGTGGCGCTCTCCCAAGCCATGGGTCTGGACGGTGTCTGCTTGCGCGTGCGAGCACGACTCGCGCGGAATGGGGAAACGCGATATATCCGAGTCTATCGTAGTCAGGCAAGCACACTGTGATTGGTTGTGCCAGCCACCCGCTCGGAGTGTCGGGATTGCTTAGTTGACTACGCGGCCAAGGACGAACCGCCTATTTCTTAATTTTAGCGGCGTCGAAGGGTTGCTAGGGCAGGACGCGAGGCGAGGCACGGCATCCCTACCGGGGTTTGCATCAGTCGATAATCTCGGGCACACATGGGCCACGAAAGACAGAGGCGCGTGGACTGGTTTCCATTCCGAAAACGAACGAGAACGCCAGGATGAACAGCGAAGAAAAATGCTACGGTGGGAATCTCAACACCATCTATCGGCAATACAGCGCTGGCCGACAAAACCCAAAGACCTGGGGAATGGAAGAGCAACGCAAGCGCAGCCGAACAAGAGGCGCGCCATGACGCCGGCGCCCATGTCGCCAGAGCCCGAAACAGTCATCGGCGTGGGCACCGAGAAGGCGCTAAAGTCGGCACAAAGTTCCGCGAATGGTTAATCGATGCTCCACTCATGGTCGGAGCTCCTGATGTACGGACTCAGGCCGAGCACGTCTCTCGAGGCCGTCGCCTTGACATCGCCGTTGCCCAAGAACGCGAACCTGTTCTTGTAGCGATATGTGTAGTCGTAATCCTCCCAGCGCGGGTCCTTGATCGTCTTGAGGAAATGGATCGTCTGCGGGCCCAACGTTAGTACGAGTTCCCCCTCAATATGAAAGCGGGGTTCGCCGTAGATTGCTACTTACCGCGCCAGGCCATAGGTAGATGCGGTTCTTGATCTTGCCGTCCTTGAACCAACTGCGGCAATTTTCTTGCCACACTGTGCTCTTGTGGAATTCGTCGAAGTGAGCGTAGATCTCGTCAAGCGCCTCCTGCTTGACCGTCATGGCCTTGATGCCTTCGGTCTGCATCTTCTTCATGCACTTGATGGAGTATTCGATCGTGGTCTCGATCGACGGAATTAGGGTGCCGTTGCTCCAAGTGGCGCCCGGCCCCACGATGGTGTAGTAGTTGGGAAATCTAGGCGCTGACACGCCAAAGTAGAGGTTCGGACCATCCGTCCAGTCCTCCTTGATCGACTTGCCTTGGCCATTGACGACTTTGAAGGCGGGCTGGAAAGCCACCTGGAAGCCGGTAGCGCACACAATATTGTCAACCTTGTGCACCTGGCCATCCACAGTCTCGATGCCTTCGGGAACAACCCGCTTGATACCGGAAAAGACCGGAGTCACGTTGTCCTGCACTAATGCCTCGAGGAAACCATCTCCAGGTGATATTCTTCGGCACCCAGGAGAAAAATCTGGAATGATGAACTTCTTCAACTCATCATGGCCTGGACCCATGCGACGGTGCATTTCCTTGGTGATGACATCGCGGAACTGGTTGGAGAGCTCGGAACCTTGCTTATACATTCCAAACAAACTATTGATCTCCGCTTCAATGCGCTTGCGGAAGTCGAGATGATACTTGGGATCTTCGCGGAACTTCTTGATGTCAGCCTCAGTGAAGTTGTACTGACGCTGTCCAGGGTCGACATCTTGACCCTTCTGCAAGTCGTTGGTGAGTGCGCCGGCACCGAATGGTGGAGAGATCCACGTTGGGCTTCGCATGTATACCTGTACCTCCTTGCAGATTTTCTGGAGCGAGGGGGTAATCTGAACGCTGGTAGAACCGACGCCAATGACAGCTGCGGTCTTGTCCTTGAACTCGACGCTGTGGTCCCAGCACGCTGAGTGCAAAACAGGTCCTTTGAAGTCGTGCAAGCCTTCGATTTCGGGCCACTTCCATGTGTTCAGAATGCCTGAAGGGATGTCAGCATGTTGTCGTCTTCTCAAGAATACCAGAGGCCTTTACCAGAGCCGTTGACGAAGACATGTGCCCAGTCCTTTCTCGTCTCCTTGGTCTTCGGGTTCTCGATCGTAAGGTTCCAGATCCCCTCTTTATCGTCCCACCGTGCCTCGATAATCTTGCTATCCAACTGCATATACTTCTTGCTTCCTGTTCCCGTATCAGCCCACAGTCCAGGTCATTTCTAGCGGTGGCCACATACCATGTCTCTTCGCAAAATCCTCAAAGTATCCTTGGATCTCCGTACCGGACGCGAAGAACTGCGACCAATCGGGCTTCGGGTCCCAGGTGAAGTTGTAGTCGTGCGATGGGATATCGCAAGCAACACCGGGATAAGTGTTCTCGTACCACGTTCCCCCAAACTGAGAGTTCTTCTCGAAGAGCGTCAATTCCCACGTCCCCGGGGTGAGCATCCTCTCCATCTTGTATGCCAAACACAGCCCAGAAGCACCCGCTCCGCAGCACGCGACTCGCATCTTACTGGGCTTCGAATGGTACTGGTCTAGGACCTTGTACGGGCCTTCGACGTTGGCGGGCGGATATTCGTACATTCCGGCGATGCCATTGACGCCGCTGAGCGTGGTAGGCATTTCTGACGGAGCCATGACGGGTTCCGACTCTGGTGCAGGACTCTCGTTTTCGTCGTGTGGATGGGGAGGTGTGAGCCGGAGGAAGGTGGACAAGCGTTTGAGCATTGCACACAGCAACGGAGTACTTATAACGCTTCCAATTGACTAAATGTATCGGACCACCTGCACATGACGATCAGGTTGCCTCCTGAAGCCTTTAACCGTTCCTCGGGGTCTGGGGCGCGTCGCTAGCACGTGAGGCTGCCGGAAGGACTTCCAGCGTGGCCGCCACGGGCGGCTTAACGTATCCCGCATTGTGGATCGAGGACTGCGTGCCACCACGACAGGCTGTTTCTGGGCTGGTCGAAAGCTTGTGCTACTGTCGGCAATGTGGGCGGCTCGACGCGTGCTTTGGGGTATGGTTTCGCTGGCGTGGTGTTCTCGGAAAAGGAAACGCGACGTCGGAACGCATTGAGGGGTCCGCCTTTCCGATGAACCATGCTGGATTGGGAGCTGCTAGATCAAGCACTATTTTTCATCATCTTTCATTTTCCTTATGGGGAGGATGAAATATCATGCGAAAGTTGTATGATGATGGCCTGAGGCATCGGTTGTCGACTGGCAACACGTTGCCTTTCCTTCAGGGACGAGATGCTGAATGCAATGAGACATGGCGATGAGGGAGCGCGCGTCCCTCGGGGAAGCTCGGCAAATTGCATTGTGGCAGCGTCAACGGCTCTGTTGAAAAGTCTTTGGGATTGAAATGGGTCCTATTGAAAAGAACTAGGTCCGACGGCCGAGTGGGAACGCAAGCGTGTGACTGAGAGAAGGAACGACCTTGAAAACCGGAAGTACATATTCCGCACCCTTTGGACGGAAGGCACAATAGTGTCAAGTAGTTTATCTTCGACGCGAAGTCTCATGACCAGGCGCTCATGATAGCATGGCATGGCAAACCATATGAAAAGATAGATTCATATCTACATGTTAGAGCTTCGCCTTGGGCCGTGCCCCTCCCATCCTTTGTGCATCCCTCTTTGCCCACTCCTTCACAAGCGCCCTCTTAATCTTCCCGCTCGCTAATTTAGGCACCTCGTCCACAAACACAATGCCACCAACAAGCTGCTTATGCTTCGCCACCTTCTCCTTCATATGTGCATGGATATGTGTTTCGTCGATGGCATCTCTAAACTCATCCTTCACTGTGACATACGCGCGTGGCCATTCTTGTTCGTCGAGGGTTATTCCGACAACCGCTGCGTCGGCGATTGGGTCGTGTTCTAGGAGGACGGCTTCGAGTTCTGCCGGGGCTACTTGGAGGGCGTTGACTTTGATGAGCTCCTAGCGATTGTAGATTAGCATGATTGTTGTTGCAAGGGAGGACCCGAGAGGGCAAGGGGATGGCACACCTTCTTTCGATCTACGATCCAGAACCAACCGTCTTTGCAGACCGCGATATCACCCGATCGTAGCCAGCCATCTGGCGAGAGTGTCTCCTTGGTCGCGTGTGGATTACGCCAGTAGCCCATGCAAATGTTGGGGCCGCGAACGTAAAGCTCACCGGGCGTGCCGTCAGGAACTTCATTGCCGTCATCATCGAGGAGCATACATTCGCAATTCGGGTCGAGCTGTCCTACACTTCCAGAGCTACTACAAATCAGCGTTCCATACCTTACAGATTGATCAGACCAACGTACTCATCGATCGTCCCGCCGGGCACATGAATGGCACCACAGGTAACCTCCGTCATCCCCCACCCTTGCACAATCTCGCAATCTAGCTTTCTACTGATCTCGGTCTGCAACTCCTTGCTCAATGGCGCCGACCCACACAAGATGTCTTTCACGCTACTCAAATCATACTTTCCCGTCTCCGGTCGTTTGCTCAACATGATCATGATCGGCGGCGCGACCTGCAGGCAGGTAATCTGATATGTTTGTATCACGCGAAGAAACTCTTCGTACTGGAACTGCTTCATGATGTAGACCGGTATCTGGAGTTTCTGCGCCATGGCAATGGTGTAAAGCTGGCCATATGCGTGATACAGGGGTAGAAAGCCGAGCCAGGCCTCTCGAGGTCGGTTGGTGTGATCCCAGGGCTTCTTGAGGTAGCGCATGTATATTGTTTGCTCGAGATTGGCGACGAGGTTGTGGTGGCTCACTTCGACTCCTTTTGGCAGACCGGTGGTTCCCGAAGAATAGTTAACGGTTGCCGTTGTGGTGGTTGCTTCCTTCTCAGATAGTTCGGGGAAGTGGTAAGCATCTGCTTCAGCGGGGGATGGGAGGAATGATGTCCAGTCGCTGCAGTCTGATGCGGGAGTGGTGGTCGACTCTGCAAAGAGGAAGATGCGCTCGGCTAGGAGACCAGCTTTTCGCGCTGCTGTTACTGCGGTTTTGGCGAGCGAGGGATGTGCGAGGATGTATTGTGCTTGTGTGTTTGATATTTGGTGGGTCATTTCTTTACGAAGTCAGCTATCCGATCTAACGACAGTATAATCCGACGACTGCGTGTATGGACAGGGAACTGACCTGACACAGTATACGCCGGATTCGCTCCGCTGAATATCCTCTTCGACCCCACTATCCCCAGATACGCAACAGGAACAAAAACATGATTCGGCGTAAAGATCATGACCACTTCCCCAGGCTTGCTGCCTAGGCGGTCCAAGCCCAGTGCGAGCCGCTTGCTCCATTGCAGCAATGTTTTGGATGTAAGGTGCTGGCTTTCGTCTTTCGCATCAATCCAAATGGGTGTCTCCGTCGGCGCCTGCGCCTTCGGAAACAAATACTCCAACAAATTGCATTTCGGGATGTCCAAATTGGGGAAAGGCGAGGAGAAGGGCATGATGAATATTCAGAAGTAAAGAGTGCAGCGTTCAGCTAGAGTAGTAGACAGACTCCCTTCGAACGAAAAGCAGATGCAGCAGTCCTCCGGCGGGGAGCAGAAGCGTCTCCATATTGTTCCCGCGCCTTTATAGGACTATGATGCAGTTGGTGGTTTAGCTTGCTTGCAACAGCCATCCCACAGCCGTCAAATCGGCGGGCGCACAGACGGTTTTTGGCGGGGCCGAGGCGTGCGAGGATACCATTCTCCACACCCCGAGCTACCCCATCCTTTGCCCACAACTACCCCGGGCCAGTCGACCATGTCGCATTCTTTTCCTGCGACGATTCTCTTTACGTTCTTTTGTAAAGCTTTGGTGGGAGATTGAGCGATCATGTCCGAGCTCAAGAATTTCGAGCGCTTGTTTCGCCTTGACGGCAAGGTCGCGTTGGTGACCGGAGGTATGGTTCCCCTCCGAACTGAGTTGGGATGCAACTGCTGATACTGGAGTCGCAGGTTCGAGAGGACTTGGTCTTCACGCTGCGACCGCTTTTCTGCTCGCCGGCGCGAAGAAGGTCTTCATCTCAGCTCGCAGGAACGAAGGCGAACAGGGCATCGACCAAGCAGTCGAGAAGTTGAACAAGCTCCTCGTATCGGGCAAAGCAGTCGGCATTGCCACCAATGTCGCAGATACCGACGATATTGTGCGCTTAGTCAAGAAGGTGCAGGAGACAGACGACAAGCTGGACATTCTGGTCTGCAATGCTGGCGCGACCTGGGGCGGGCCGTTCGAGGGTTCACCGGACTGGGGGAGCAAAAAGGTTCTAGACCTGAACGTCCGAGGTGTCTTCAACCTGGCGAGACTGTAAGTGGCCGCTTATGCAAGTTCAATGTGGCATAGCTGACACCGCCCAGATTCGCGCCCCTGCTCGAGAAAGCAGGCACACGCGAAGACCCCTCCCGCATAATCATCGTCTCCTCAACCGCCGGCACGACCGTCCCCCACGTCGGCGAGCACGGTACAATCATGTACAGCATTTCCAAAGCCGCTGCCCACCACCTGTCGAGGCAACTCGCCGTTGAGCTCGGCCCGCGAAATATCACCACGAATACGGTCGCGCCTGGTTTCTTCCCATCGAAGCTAGCCAATGGCTTGATTGAAATGCTGGGAGGCGAGCAGGAGCTCAAGGACTGGAACCCGAGAAGGCGGCTGGGTGAGCCGGAGGACATTGCGGGCGTGATGGTGTATTTGTGTTCACCCGCTGCAAGCTATGTGAACGGGGAAGACATCGCTGTTGATGGCGGGGTGAGGTATTCAGCAGGACGACAGTCGAAATTGTAGATCGGAATCTTGGAGTTCGAGCCTGATAGGTTTTCAATGTACACTGATTCGCACTCATCTCGTAATTCTACTTTGCTTGATGCTTTTGGTTCAAATACGTAGACCAATCTACGCGCCGTTCGTTCCTGCCTTCGTCTTCTCAATCCTTGCCAATTGATTCTCCATGCTCGTAAACTTCATCATCGCCTCCATACCCTCATCACAGAAAGCGTTCGGATCCCTAAAGTAAAAGTTATCCCCATTCACCTCTACCGTTAAGCCATACGCCTCATCCTTCCCAATCTTCTGCCCCTTCGAATCCCGCATATCGCCACCATCCACCGCCGTCGTGACAGCCTTTACAAGCGTAGACATGGGCGTGAAATACTTCTCAGGAAAGCTCTTCCACTCCTCGCCCGTCATGAGATTGGTCTTGATAGTGCCCGGACACGTCACGTACGTGCGAATACCATCGAGGTGGTAGGAGTACGAGATTGCGCGATTGAAGTGGATTACCGCGGCCTTGCTCGCCGAGTACATGGGGCAGAATTCAGAGGGATACAACCCACCGCAACTCGCCGTCATTACCAACGCAGGGCTGTCCACCTCGCTCGGATTCTTCCGAAAATAATGCAACGCCGCATAGCACGTATCAATCACCGCCTTCAGATTAATATCCACGCTCAGCTGGTTCGGGCGCGGCGGCGTCTTGCTCAGATCGTGTTTCTCGTAGAAATTGTCGCGCTCAACGATGCCGGCGTTTGCGAAGACGAAGTCGAGGCGGCCGCTCGTGGCGAAGGCGGCTTCGAAGGCGGAAATGAGTGAATCGTAGTCGGTTACATTTGTTTGGTGGAAGTAAGCATTTTTGAGGGTGGAGACGGCGGTTTTGCCGGCGGTGGCGTTGAGGTCGATTAGGTGGAGGTCCCAGTCTTCGTGCGTGCGTGAGGAAAGGGATTGAGCGACTGCGAGGCCCATGCCTGAGGCGCCGCCCGTGATGAAGGCTGCTTTTTGGCCCATGATGGGTGATTTGACGATTTGATAGAAGCGATTCGTGTAGGTAGAAATAGCAAATGGGTTCTAGGTATGACCGTGCAAATGGTAAAGGAGTGTGGACACACTGGGATTCATTATTGTTATGGCTCGTGACTGGACTGCCCCGATGCTACTCTACGGAGTTTGCGTGGTGCCTTTCTCCGCATCAAGTTCTGGGGGTGAGGAAAAAGGAACGCATCTTCCGGACGCGAAAAGAGGCTGGCGCGACTTATCGATAGCGAGGCGAACGAAAGCGACGCGACTCCTCGTGTCTCAACCTCCCTTGTCACTTCTGCCTTCTTAGCCATCAATTTTCATTGCGACATCTATCCCTTCTGTGAGCTGAAGATGTTACCACCACCGATTGTCTCGGAACGCATGACGTCGTGCAATGGGGAGACCCCAAGATGATTGACTCGATTAGCGCACACAATAACGTCAGTCGCGCAGCTAGACCGTTGCGCCCTCGCGGAAAACAAACCGCGAGCGTGTTCTTCATCCGGCTCACCACCATAATGGAGCCTTCCAATCTAGGCCGAGCAGCTCCGGGACCGTCGTCCGCGGTACATCACTGGGCCCGAATTTGCTCGGAGTTAAGAGTTTCAAAACGGTCAGCGACTGAGCAATTGTTTAGTAGGAGCGAGGTACAGATCCAAGGCGGAGAAGCTATACCCCTCCTCTTCCCCACCCTGCAATACCTCAATCTCTCATACCATCTCCTCGCATATTACTTTCTTTCTGTCTATTGCCCTTCAACCTAATGCTCGCAAGCATGTCTTTCCCATGGTCACCAAAGAATCTCTGCAAGCAGAACTTCATCAACAACGAATACGTCGACTCCAAGAGCTCGAAGAAGCTCACAGTATACAACCCAAAAGATGGCTCTCTAGTCGCTGATGACGTGCCCCTTTCCGGTGAGGAGGACGTCGACGCAGCTGTTGCAGCCGCCGAGAAGGCTTGGCCAGCGTGGAAGAAGGTTGGCGCAAACGAGCGTCGCTCGATCTTAAACAAGTTTGCCGATTTGGTCGAGAAGAATGGCGAGGCTATCGCTGAGCTTTCACGCATCACACTTGGTGCCCCCTACAAGGCGTTCGGGGCTTTCGAGGTCGGACTTTGCGCCGAGGTACGTTCGCACCCAATCCTATGAATTCGACCGTCACATTCATAGTCATGGTATGGATTATTCTGAACGTTTTTCAGACATTCCGATATAACGCTGGCTGGATCGACAAGTTCGGTGGCGAGTCATGGCCGCAAGAGGACGGCTTCCTCAAGATCGTGCGCAACGAGCCCCTCGGTGTGACCGCCGGTATCGTTCCCTGGAATGGTCCCATTGGCACAATTGGTCTCAAGGCTGCACCAGCCCTCGCAACGGGTAACTGCTTCATCCTCAAGCCTTCGGAAAAGACCCCTCTTTCCTCCCTCGCCCTCGGCACCCTCATTAAGGAAGCCGGTTTCCCTCCAGGTGTCTTCCAAATCCTTGCGGGTGACGGCAGCACCGGGGCTCTCATCGCCAGTCACATGCGCATCCGCAAGGTATCCTTCACTGGCTCTATCCCCACAGGCAAGAAGATCCAGGAGGCTGCCGCAAAGTCTAATCTGAAGCGCGTCACTCTCGAGCTTGGTGGCAAGTCTCCGGCTGTCGTGTTCGATGACTGCAACCTCGACAACGCAGTGACATGGACTGCAAACGCTATCACCGCCAACACTGGCCAGGTCTGCTTTGCCGCTTCGCGTGTCTATGTGCAAGAAGGCATCTACGACAAGTTCATTCAGAAGTACAAGGAAGCCATCCAAACCAAGACAAAAGAAGTCGGCGACCCAGAGAAAGACGGAGTAAACATTGGCCCTCTTGTCGATGAGGCCCAATTCAAGCGCGTCTCAGGCTTCATCGAGCGCGGACAACAAGGCCAAGGCAAGCTCCTCGTCGGCGGCCAGCGCATCGGCGACAAGGGCTACTACATCGAGCCCACTGTCTTCACGGACGTTGACATCAACTCCGAGATCCATTGCCAGGAAATTTTCGGCCCAGTGTCTGTCGTCCGGTCGTTCAAGACCGAGGAGGAAATTATGGAACTTTCTAACAACACGAACTTTGGTCTGATGGCTGGTGTGTTCACACAGGATATCAACAAGGCGCTACGCGTCGCAAGCGAGTTCGACTCGGGCATGGTTGGTATCAATTGTGTGAGCTTGATGTTCACTATGACGCCATTTGGTGGGTCGAAGGAGAGCGGGTTGGGGCGTGAGTGTGGTATTCATGCACTGAGGGCGTTCACTGAGCCGAAGACTATCATGGTGAATTTGACATATTAAGACGTGGGAGGACGACGACAATTAATATACTATCATGCCCTAGGTTGAATACATGTAAAGTGGTAGCAAATTTATCGCATCTCGTCCTATTCTTTTTCTAATACCATGCTTGCTCTTGCATTACACTGGCACTCAGTCATTGATGTTAATGTGCATTTAGAGCCGCGATCACGAGGCGCATCGCTTGATGAGCAGCAATCAGGATGCGGATAAGTAGTGTATTCAGTATATCTACGTAGTAAACCCTCTTCAAGGAATGACCTTCGCCTTCCTCATTCGATCAAACACCAACCCCCAAGCTTTCCCAGTATCCCTCTCCTCCGTAAACCCCGTTCCGTACACCTTACTCATATCGTACTGCCTATCAAAGTCAAACTGCGTCATGAGAAAGTACTCAAACCCCGGAAACGTCCTTGGCGAATCCGCATGCCCCGTTTGCAAACCCTTCTCCTGCTCCAGCTTCTTCCACACATCAATATGATCCTTGATGTACTTTCGCATTTCAGGGGGATTGGGCGCCGGACCCGTCCCTTTCAGTCCAAAGTACGCGCAGAGAATAGGCCACTTTTCCGACCACGACGACGGCGTTTGCGCATCCGCAACATTATATCCCCCCCCCTTCTCCACTCTCTCCGGATGCAAACTCAAATGTATCGTCTGCCTCGCAATCATGTCCGAACTACTATCATTACTCAGCGCCTTCCAACTCTTCTCCGTACCCGGAAAAGGGGCTTTGGCCCCTTCGCCTTCGACTTCCCGCCACAGACTCAGATATATGCCCATGACGGTGCCGAGCGAGTAGAAGTTCTGGTTCGGCACGAACCCGATGATGATATCGGGGCGCGTGTCGGCCCAGCTCCAGGATTTGTCTTCTGCGTATGTAGTGAGCCAGTCTAATTGCGGGTGGTAGAAGAGGAGGTCGTGGTATGGGGGTTTGAGACGTGGTTGGGATTCGGTATGCGGGACATGGAGGTAATTGGTGGGGTGATTTTCGAGGAGATGGCAGCCGTCTGTTTGGGCACTTTGTTAGCTCTCGCGGAGAAGAGTTCAAGTTGTTGGGTGATGTAGGAGAAGGGGAGAACCGGGACGTACACATCTTGGCCCCCGTCTGCAAAACCACAAACTCCAACCCTGGCGCCAACCTATCCACCGCAATCGTACTTCTCTTAAACATGGCCACTGCATCCTCCAACTCCTGCTTCAGGTCCGTATTCGCCTTGTATGCCAAAAAGTACACATGCGTCACTTCTCCTACATCAGGAATCTTCTCTTTAATCGTAGCTTCGAGGTCTTCCTGGGAGCCTTCGAGGAGGTCGACTCCCGAAACGATATTCAAGCGGGGGTCGTCGGGCCATTGCGATTGCCATTGCGAAAGGGGGCGATTGGTGAGGGCATGCACGCGCTTCCAGATTCCGGGAGATGGGTAGTCGTTCAAAAGTTCGTTGATGAAGGACCAGCCTGTTACGCCGGAGGCGCCGTAGACGAGAGCGGATTTGGACATGGCTTCGGAGACTTGAGTTTGACGCAGTGTAGACTTCCTACCGTAGTTAAATTGACGTCAACAGAACACTTCAGCTGCTACAAATAGCAGCCCAGAGGCTCACTACCTTAGCCCTAAACACAAATAAACTCCGTTACCAAAATTCGAAGTTCCCATTTTCTACCCCGCTGTCAAAGCTAAAGCTTCTCCATGCTCTCCCCACCCGGCCTCCCCTCGGATCCCTCTTCCACACCCTGCACTTCCCCAAGCTTGCATCCCTGCAAGCTCAAGCAAATCCCTATGTCCACGCTAGTCCTCAGGAACATCCACCCAAACACCTGCATATCGTCAGCCGCAAGGCCCGCACGTCCCCGGAAAACGTTATCCTTAATGTCCGAGTTTCCGAGGAAGAGCGCGACTGGGCGGGCGAGTCGTGCGGAGGTGCGCCGGGGATGGAAATGAGTTGCGAGCGGGTCGGATCTGGGCTTTGGGAGATTTAGCTGGGCCTGGTATGGGGGGCTGGGGTTGGCGAGGGGAGGTTGCGGGGGTGAGAGAGGGATGAGTCGGTGGGAGCTAGTAAGCGAGTTTGGGTCGGTTGGGAGGCGAGGGTTAATATCTAGGAAGTTCCATTGGCGAAAGGTTTGGAGGATGGATTTGCGATACATGCATGAGTGTGATGATGCGATGCCTAGTAGAGTTAGTTGATTGAGATGAAAAGAGCTTCCGATAGAAGTGGACTGGTTACGAATGCGGGAATGGTGATTAAGGATCGTGACGTGAAATACGCATTCGTGAAATTCGTAGTATGCTCGAGTCTGCAATGAGAGCGAATGTAGGAAGCCACGATTTGTGAGCCAACATCTGAGACAAAAGAGGCGAAAAATGAGAAGCTGATCATGTTCATGAAGATAATATGAATATAGGGATTACATATGTTCTATCTGGAACTAGAACATGACGCAGCGAGACCAGTCCGCATCCCGAGATGACATCCAGTCGTTCCTACGCATTTAGTGATACACATTCTTCTCGGCATTGATATCGTTCTCCAAGAAGACTTCGGTCTTATTCGTCATCTTCTTGCCAACATCCTCGCACCACAAACAACACATGAGCCCAACAATGCCAAAGCTCAAACTGCTCAATGCCACAACCTTGAGGCCATGCGCATAGCTCCACTGGAACGCAAGACTCGCCGCTGCAAGCGCTTCAGCCGTCGTACCAGGCACAGCTGCGATTGCTGTGGGACCAAGTGGGAAAGCCGCAAGCAGTTTCTGGGCATTTTCCTGCGTCATGCCCGCAACTACGGCAGCAGCGGGAAGTGTGGAAGCAGCACGTCGCGTTTGTGTATTAGTGAGAATCGTCGTGTAGATAGCCTGCGCGAGTGATCCACCAGCATAACGAGCCATACCCGCCAGACCGCCCGAGAACCCAAGATCCTGCTGTGGGACACCGAGTTGAGTGAAAGCGACGGATTCGTACTGAGCCCAGCCGAAGAAGGTGGCATTGATGCAGCAGAATGCGATCATGAGGCCTTTGTTGAAAGGCGTAACAAGGCCCATGAGTGCGCCGAAGAGCGTCATGCCCGTCCAGGTGCCGATGAGTGTCCACTTCCAGTGGCCGAGGAGGTTGCCGAAGGCGATGAGGAGGCAGGCCCCGAAGACGAGACCGACGTTTGGGGGAAGGGTAAGGAGCATTTCGGTGCTGCGGGATGTGGTCGGGGTGATATAGAAGACGTTCACCATCGTTGGCCTAGTCTATGGTAAGTGACGCCGAAATATGAAAGGTGGAAGGGCAAGCTTACCAGATGATGTTCACACTGTAGTAAAACATAGTGACAATAAATGCCACGATGAAAGGTGCCGTAAACTCCCTTCCGCCATGACTGGCGAACAGGTGCGGTGGGCACAGTTTGTGCTTTGTATTTGACCATGTCTCCCAAACTCCAAACGCAGCGATGAGTACGAAACCCACAACGAGCGGTGCGATGACCGTAGTGTCTGCGCTGGACTTATATGTTGTGTTGACGATGCCGACGAGCACCAGACAGATGCCGGGAATGACGAGAGCACTGCCGACGTAATCTAGACCTCTCCACGCTTCGTGCCACGGAATGCCCTTGGGATGTTTCGGTGGCTTGTAGAAGGCGAAGATGGCGGCGAGAGAGATGAATTGTGCAACGAAGCCGCCCCAGTATATATACTTCCAGCCACCATTGTCAATCGCGTACTAAAAGGAACTTGTCAGCTGTGGTCTTGTTCAAGGATCTGAGAAACACTTACGCGTCCAACAATAGGACCAATAATAACGATCAAAAACACAAAGGCATCCGAGATGCAAATACCAATATGCCTAAACTTGTTCGGCAGAAGCTCAGGAATAGAGCACATCGCCATCTGGCAAAACCCTCCCCCGAAACCCGTAATGGCCAGTCCAGCCGTGAACTGCATCGCCGCCCCTGATGTCGCAATAATGATAAATCCCACGCAGCAGCAAGCATTGCCAAACAACAAAAACAGCCGTCGTCCAAAAAGATCCGAGTTCGCGCCCGCAATCAAGAATCCGATAGCATTGCCAGTGGTGTATGCAGGTACATACCAAGCCATGGAAGTCGGGTCATTGAACTGGATGGATAGCTTGCCTTGCAGCGCCGCAGTTGTCGGGACGGGCCAGAAGGAGAGACCGAAGGTGGATGAGAGGACAAAAATGACGAACCATGTCTTCCAGGTAATAGATACGGATTCGCCATCACTGTTCTCGAGGACGGTGGGTGGTGGCGAGTCGGGGACGATGTCGACTTTCTCGACGTCTTGTTTTTCCATGGAGTTGTGTGGGCGGGCGGTGCCGTTGTGATGGACTTCTTCGATAGCCATTATGAAAAATGCGCGAAGCAAGGCTCTCCGTGCTGGCGAAAAAGGTCGTTCGACTCTTATGCACTTCTGCAGATCCTCACCGTTATAATGCTGATGGCTTCCCACGAAGCTAGCAACTACCAAACCGAAATCCCCGCACCCCGGACGAGAACCCCGGGTCACGCTCCAACCTTGTTCATGAAATTAGCTAAATAGTGTATCGCATAAAGTTGTTTGTTGGAAAACTGGGTCCGGGGTCGATAACATGGGGTAAATTGGCACTGATTCATCGTCTGGGTCAGCGTTTCAGAGACGCTTACCGCATTTCGCCAAATGTAGAATCTTGGATACCGTGTTCCTGGGAACTGCATCGCAGGCGACATTTATAGTTTGGTCGATGAGAAAAATGATTGGTTTAAAGGATGTTATCAGGGGTTGATGGTATGCAAGCTAAACCACGACCACGGAGGAGTCAAATGATCCTACTCGTTTTTGACGGCTCATTGTGCCCGACACAACGGTTATGGGCAGCCATTACTGTGTGCACGCCTCGTGTATATCGATGTGCATCATTAACTCGAACCAGCGGTGAAAGCAGGACACAAATATCAGTTAAATTGGAAGGTATTCCACAACTGCGGGTTCTCAATGTTTGCCACCTCTCCGGTAGCCACGGCTGAATGTTCCAGCCCTACCACGGCCGCAGATGTTCGTCGTCTAGACACGGGTGAGTCCATCCGTTGCATCGCAATCAGGAATCGCCTTCCCGAACACAATAAGGTCATTCCTGCCCAACCATATCAGCAAGTCACTATGTAAGGCGTGCACAGGCCCCAACGAGCTCTCGCCTGTGAGCAGCACGGATTGACTTACCCGGCAAACACCTTGATGCCACTTTTCTTGTAGTCCATGAAGTGGCCCGCATCGGGCATCAAAGCTGACGATCACAAATTGTTAGCTCATAAGTTTGAGGCGGGGTCAGAGACCGGACTCACCTGCGGCATACTCTGGGCTCGTGGAGAACTTCTCCCAGTCGTTCCTACACGGATTGGCAGATCAGCGGGTGTGTTCTTTGGAGGATTGTGGCAACCTGTGAGAGTCATACCAGGACTTGACCCAAATTTGGCTGCACGCATCGTAGTCTAGGAGCTCCATGCCTAGTGATTTGATTTTCTCCTTCATTTCGGGTGTTTGGTATGTCTGCGTGTGTCAAAGGCACGCCTTGGTAATTGCTACGTGGAAGGCTTACCTGCACGTATCTCTGGATCTTGACTACGTTGAAATCTTTTGAGGCGACAGTCAAGTCTGCATGGACGTGGTTGTAGTGCATTTGGAAGTGGTCGTCGTCGACATCGGGGAGTTTCTTAAAGAAGAAGGATAGTTTGATGCAGGCTACTTCGAATTAATATCTTTGTAGAAGGGATGACATTTGGGCAGACTTGACCTACGTTGATAGTTTTCTTTTGCGTCCCATTCCAAGCTAGGGTTGCTAAACTTGTGCTGAACTTGATGAGCATGATAGAAAATGGGAACTTGCAACAGACTTACATCAATTTTATTGTGAACCATGGCGCTGTCGAAACTGTTTCGGATGAGTTGAAAACGCGATCTATGTAGAGTGAAGTAGCTATAAAGCCCACGGCGCCAAGGAAGTGCGACTGCTGGTATGGCTAACTAGTCTGGCAGTGATAGGACACCATGCGGGGTAATGCGAATTCTTGTCGATCTCCAGCAAGACATGGCACTAGGAGGTGGTAGGATGCACCGGAAATGCAGTTCGAGGGTAGGACTACACAGACTCCGTTTGTGGTAACGCCTTTGAGAACAAGATTCAGAACATGAACAACATCAAGTAGAAAGCGTGATAATAATACTAAATTTCACGTTTTAAGGAACATCTATTCGTAGAAGACGACGACCTGCCTCTTCTCGGCTTTCCCATTGTGCATATCCGCCACCATCCGAGGCAAGTCCTCGATCTTGTTGTACTCCACTTCCGGTTGAATGCTGTACAACTGTTAGCCTATTGTCACACCCCACACATTCTTAGTATCGACTTACTTATGCTTCGCGGTGAAGTCAACCGCCTTTTTCATCCGCTGTGGGATACTCGTACTATCAGCCTTAATGCGATATCGTCCAGTAGTCAGGTCGAACGTGTTGATGAAGTCAAGCGGCTTCGGAGCAATACCGATCACCATCAGCAAGCCTCCCGTTCGCAGGACCTCAGGCGCACCGGCATAAGCAGCGTTTGAGGCACTGTATACGGCTGCAGCATGACATCCGTTTCCGCCCGCGAGCTTCTTGATCTGCACGACATAGTTCTTGTTGGTCATGGAGTTGAAGACTGCATCAGCACCGAGCTTCTTCGCCATCTCCAACTGCGAGTCGTTGATATCGAGACCGATAGTCTTGTAGCCCATCTGAAGACACGATTAGTCAACAGCTTCGTATGAAGATGATGTTCATAACATACCGCTTTAGCATACTGAATAGCATACTGGCCCAGCCCTCCACACCCAATAATAGCAAGCCACTGTCCCTCCTTCAACTCACAGCTATCCACCGAATGAAACGACGTGATCCCCGCACAGAATAGCGGCGCCGCCTTCTTCATCTCCAAATTCTTGGGCAGCACCACCGCATTCTGCCAATCTACTACCGCATACTCAGCGAAGTATCCATCGACAACGAATCCCTGCAGTTTCGAGTTGCCTGTTTCGCAGCGCAGATTGTGTACCATGCAGCCCTCGCACTTGAAGCAGCACCCAATGAAGTAGTCGAAGCCAATGGCGTCGCCGACCTTGAAACCCTTGTTTTCTGCTTCGGCGCCGATGGATTCAATGTGGCCGACTCCTTCGTGGCCCAGCGTGACGGGGTAGTCGGGTCGCATTTCCATCATTAGATCGGAGTGACATAATGATGCGGATTGGATCTTGACGAGGAATTGGTTGGGCGCGGGCGAGGGCTTTGGTATGTCGTTGACGACTACCTTTTTCTGCTTGCTGTGGAATCGTTAGTCCCAGAATGGGAAATGAGATGATCATTGCTTACGGGTCCCATTGGCCAGCCTTCATCTTGCTCTCTTTCTGATGTGGATCAAGATGCTAAATTCGACGCAATACTGAGTACTAAAATGGATACAACAAGTGTGGAGTGCAATATAAAGGTCGGAAAGAGAACCCGTTGATCATGTTGAAGCTGCTCTGCTGTTACCATTTCCCATGGGACGCGTTGGCGCCCAGCATCTGGACGCGTGCTACTGTGTGAAGTCATGCGGCGGAAAAGCTACCCCGACTTAGCTGGCTAAGCATAGGAGCTCAGCCCTGGGCGATCTTGGAGGTGCGGGGTTGCGAGACCGTTATGCGCGACTCAATAAGCTAGTGCGACGAACCATGCATGATTCATTGCTCGCATGGCGGGTATTGACTCACGCGGATTCGCTTCGAGGAGCATCTAACACGTTGAATTGGTCACCCTGTTCGTGATGACTCCTAGCGAAGACCATATTTTGAAATCTACAACTATGACAAAACAAACTCTATCCCTTTGGCAAGGTTCGCATTGTACTCGTCCCTGGGCTTGTCCAACTTCGAAGAGGGCCATGTCCAGTGATAGTGCGGATAGCCTTCGTAGAAGTCAAGCCTGTTCAACACCCTAATTCAATTAGCAAAAGGGTTTCTTAGAATGCACGAGGTTGCGGTGTCACTTACTTGTTCTCATCCAACTTCTGCTTAAACAGAAGACCGTCATCTCGTAGTGTATCATGCCCGGCAACCGTCAGGTAAACCTTCTTCAGATCCTTGATCCTGGGATGCAGAAGCGGTGATGCGTACGGATCAGTTGGAGGAGCCCCGAATGCCTCTGTACGCTGTTAGTTTATGCGGCGTCGTAGTCCTGACGCTCACTGACCCCAGAACGCGTTCATCGCGCTGGCAGTGTCGATCGTGTGATCCTTGTGCTCCTCCATTGAATTGTATTTTGGCTTCAAGTCTGATGGAACAGCGGCAGGGTGTATGGTGGCAGGCACCTGCGCGATTACACCCACAATGGCATCGCCCATGCCTTCGTCGATTGCTTTCAGAGCTAAACCAAGAGCAAGCTGACCCCCGGCTGAGACTCCCGATGTGAAGAGCTTGTCCTCAATGCCGCCGAGCTCCTTCGCGTTCTCAAGGGTCCATCGGAGGCCCTTATAGCAGTCGTTGATCAGGCCGGGATGCTTATTCTGAGGAGCAAGGCCATATTCCACAGACACAAGCACAACGCCGCCGCCTTTCGAGATGGATCTGCAGAACACGTCGTCGCCATCGAGGTCACCCATAGCCCATCCTCCACCGTGGAAGTACACGCCGACCGGCTTGCCTCCTTTGCATCCCTTTGGCGTGTAGATGCGCACCTTCAAGCCATCCTCGATCGTCCTGTCTTCGGTCTTTACAGTGGGCTCGGGCGGCGGAAAGGTGTAGATGGACGCCATCTTCGCACCGAGCTTCGCGAAGCCGTCGAGGCAGGCGGAAACGGGACCATAGAGGAGTGGTCGCTCGCCTAATTCCTCTTCGAACTGCAAAAGTCAGTTTGCTATTGTCTCGGAATCGAGATATTCGGCTGACCTCAACCCAGGGTTTCGCAAAGCCTTCAGATGCCATCGTCAATTGCCAGATGCTTGTGCAAGTGACAGCCCCGCCATCGTGAGCTCCCACAAGACATCTTGACCATTGGATCGCCCAATCACGCGTCCTTCGTTCCGGGCGTGCGTGTCGTGGTGGAGACCGCGTTCCGACAGCTGGCGCGAAAAGACGTCAGGGGTCCAAGCTCTTCGCACGCCTAAAGACTTCCGACGACCCCCGCAGACCACCTCGGCCTCGACGCATTCTCGCTTGCGCCTCCATTAGGCATAGCAAAGCCATGGATTCTTTTGATAATTGTCAATTCCGTAGGATGGCCGTTGATCGTCTTCACTTACCACCGTAGCACTTCTCGCGGCAGTAACCTCGCGATGACGTCCAACATCCAGATTGACGGCAACCCAGCATTTGCCCGCATCCCACCGTGGGTGCAGGCCAAACTCAGACCGATTGCCCTCGAGAAGATTCAGGCGGTCCACGACTGGGTGGAGACTGAGTGTATACCTGCTGAGCGCATCTATAAGGCACAATTAAAGGAGACCCGGTGGACAACTCCTGCTATCATACATGAGTTGCGACAAAAGGCGAAGGCCCGGGGACTGTTCAACCTGTTCCTGCCGAATCATTTCGAAGAGAGCCCTGGTCTAACGAACTTGGAGTATTCGTGCTGCGCGGAGATAATGGGGCGCGTATACTGGGCGGCGCAGGTGAGCCTTTCCAACCCGTGATCTACCACAGGAACAATATCTGACAATCGAGCAGACGATGAACTGCCACGCGCCAGAGACCGGCAACATCGAGCTTCTCGCAAAGTACTGCACACCCGAGCAGAAGAAACGATGGCTATACCCCCTTATGAACGGCGATATGTCCTCCGCCTACAGCATGACCGAGCCGGACGTCGCCTCGTCCGACGCCACACAAATTGGTATCAAGATGGAGATTACAAATAAGGAGATCATCATCAACGGCCGCAAGCTGTATGGGAATTGCCAATACAACGAGGATATGCAGCTCTATATTCTCATGGGCTGTTCCGATCCGAACAATCCAAACCCGTGGAATAGGCATACTACACTGGTAGTACCGGCAAATACACCTGGATTGAAGCAAGTCAGGAATTTGACTATCATGGGATACGACTGGGCACCCGAGGGCCATGGAGAATACATATACGAGAACGTACGGGTTCCCATTGAGAACATCATCCTTGGTCCCGGTCGCGCTTTCGAGATTGCACAAGGTCGCCTCGGTCCTGGTCGCATTCACCACTGCATGCGATTGATCGGCCAAGCTGAACGCGCTTTCGAGCTTGCTCTCATCCGATGCATAGAGCCTCGCAAGAAGCCGCGAGGCAAGTTCATCGGCGAGTTTGACAGCAACATCGAGCGCATCGCCGACATGCGCATGACCATCGACGCCATGCGCCTAGTGGTTCTCAACGCCGCGGACACCATGGATCTACAAGGCAACAAAGCGGGTCGCTATGCCATTGCACAAAGCAAGATCATGGTGCCCAATGCACTGCTGAAAGTCATCGACGAGGCAATGCAGATGTATGGCGGACAAGGTCTTACGCAACACACACCACTACCGGAGATATGGACCTATGCTAGATTCGTTCGAGTCGCTGACGGCCCCGATTCTGCACACAGACATCAGGTTGGTAGAGATCAGATGAAGACTGCGAAAGCATTCAGGGAGAGGGCGGAGCAGTACACGGCAAAATACAAAGAGCTTTGCAAGAAGTGGAATCTGGAGCCGGAGGAGTTTTGGGGGATTGTATAGTCTCATGTTTGCGACTCTTGAACAGCCGTATCTGTATATAGTATCAAGCAACGAGTTATCACGACCGACCCTGTCATGAATCGTCCCCAGAATGTATGTCGTTTACTTGTCAATAATTCAACCACTAAGATTGTCGCAGACTCCAGAACTGAAGTACAGCATGTGAGCTCAAACCCACGGTTATGATCTTCCGGTACTAGCGTCTCCATGTGCGATGCGGAGAGCTCACCCTAGCTCACGTCCACACCTCGGCCTGGGGTAATGCTTACGGCCCCGTTAGGATCCGTCGGCGCGAGAAAGCAGGCAGTAGCCCTAGAGGGATTCATAGCTAACCTCAGGCTAACTTTTGTTCTCCCCAGCAAACGTCTCTTCAGCCCCATACCCGGAATATCACTTTTAGGCCTTCGAGAATATATCCGTCAAGTCAAAAATCTCAGTACATCCCAGAAACAATATTACAGTGAAGAAAGAAGGACAGCCATGGCAGGAGAGGTCCGTCAGCCAATCGACATCCCCTCCCTCGAACGCTACATCTCGCAACATGTCCCCGCAATCAGCACCCCAATCACCCTCAACCAGGTACAACCCCTCTACCTTCCCATTCCAAACACGCACACTAACATTCACAAAGTTCGGCTTCGGCCAATCAAATCCCACTTACCAACTCACCGACTCCGATTCCCAAAAATTCGTCCTGCGCAAAAAGCCCCCAGGAAAACTAGTTTCCAAAACCGCCCATAAAGTCGAGCGCGAATACCGCATCCTCGCCGCACTGCAAAACACCGACGTCCCTGTGCCCAAAGTATACGGGCTTTGCGAAGTCGAATCGGTAATCGGTAGTCCATTCTACATTATGGAGTTCCTCGACGGGCGGATCTTCACCGAGCCGTACTTCCCCGGCGTATCGGAAGCAGAGAGGACGGAAATGTGGCACGATGCCGTGCGCACGTTAGCAAAGCTGCATAGGCTTGTGCCGGGGGAGGTTGGGCTAGAGGGGTATGGGAAACCGAGCGGGTTCTACGAGAGGCAGATTCGGACGTTTAGCGCATTGGGAGAGGCGCAAGGGAAGACTAGGGATGTGGAGACTGACGAAGAGGTGGGCGAGGTGCCAAGGATGAGGGAACTGGTAGGGTTCTTTGGGGAGAAGAGGCGGCAGCCGAGGGATCAAGGGGTGCCGATACATGGGGATTATAAAATTGATAATTTAGTTTTTCATCGGACGGAGCCGAGGGTTATTGGGATTTTGGAGTAAGTGGTTTCGATTTACTTCCGCTGCCGCTGGGTAGGGGTTTTGTGGGCCATTCTGACGTGGAAAACAGCTGGGAAATGTCTACTATAGGCCACCCTCTCTCCGACCTCTCAAACCTCATCGCCCCTTGGACATACACCACCTTCAGCACACATCGGCGCAATTCGTCGCCGCCCTTCTCGCCCAGCATAATGACGTCAGGTTTGCCTAGCCGCGCCCAAGTCATCACCTGGTACGCCGAGGTCGCAGGCTGGGATCCCGCGCCTGAACTGGCCTGGGGAACAGCGTTCGCTATGTGGCGCGATAGCGTCATCTTTCAGGGCATTGCGAGTCGATATGCAGTGAGACAGGCGAGTAGTCTTGAGGCGAAGAAGGTGGGCGAGGAGATGATTCCTGTGGCTGAGATATGCTGGGAGTTGGTTAAGATAGCGGGAGAGCATGATGAGGCGAGAGCGAAGCTGTAGAACGTTAGGCAGGACAACCGGCGGTTGAAAATGCGGAGTATAGATATGTTGACAATGACGATCAGCATTGAAGATATTTTTCCGCATTGGTGTGTCTGACATGTGATACGTATGTTGTACAGTTAAGGGTGATGAAGCACTGGAAACGCCTCACCCCTTGGACACCACTCATTCTAGTGGTTAAAAAAGAAAAACATGTGCAGCAGCGTGGGAGTTATAAACGAGCGTAAAATATCTGTCTGGATTGTGCCCTTTCCCGTATTGCTCTACCGAGATACTGACAAAAGAAAATAGGTGTGATAGAGCTGTGACTCGCTCACATATTTGGGCATAGACGGGAATCTATGCTGCGTGGACGAAGATGAGGATTGAACTAATCCTCGAGATGCTTCAAGTCTGCCCTCCGATGGAAGTGGATGAGGACGTGATGTTCTAGACATTTGTCAACCAAGTCATTCATTCACACACATGGGTGAATGTTCACTTACCCTTGTTGGTATCCTTATGCCTCATGAGCGCTTTGTATGTAGCAAGGCTCTTGACGCCCTTATAGAAGCGGTGCGGATGACCGTCGAACTCGGGCTCGATAGCCGCAACTACGTCCTCTTCCTTAACCGAGACTGGCTTGCCGCTAGGGGGTGGTTGTAGCACGGGCGGCGCAGGCATCTTGCTCTTCGCAATCTCGACGGTCTGTTCTCTTATATCCGTCTCGATATCCGTCGCCGTTTCCATCTTCGGTGTCGAGGCCAACATATCTTCGCCAAGGGAAACGTTATGCCTTGTCGGTGTGCCAAGGTCGCTGTCGCTGCCACTGCAGTCGCCATCCTCTGAAGTAGGCGTCAACGGAGGCAGGTCGTCGACATCGGGTGGTGTTGCTGGCGGGGTGTTTGTTTGGAATGGGACACCAAATTGGAAGTCGAAACCTGAGTATCGCACGGGCGTGCGTAGGAACTCCCTTGCACTGATAGGGGACTCAGAATTGCGCGCATAGTTCTGACACGCCTCCCACCACGTGCGACCCTCTGATGGTACCAACTTGCTGCTACGCCTGGAAGCATCTTTGTTGCCCTCCAGTGCCTGAAGGGCCGCACGTGGCGTTTCGGCAGTAACACTAGCGTTGGACTCATACTCGAGATGCGAAACGCGTTGCTGAATGTCAAGCATGATTTTTCGATGCGCAGCCAGTTCCGTCTGGATGTTGCTCAACATGTGAATGAGGACTTGGTTGGTCTGTCGCAGTTGAGATTTGCTTGTTGAAGCCGTCGCAACCGATGCCCGCTTCGAGTTCATCATGGAAGAGCGTTGAGATACAGAAGGGCTCGGATGAATGAGATTGATGTGAGGCTCTTTGATGAACTCAGCCATAGTCATGCCGGAGAGGTGGGTCATGTCGAGCTTCGTGGAGTCGTCATGGATAGCTGGGTAGCCATGATCTGACATGGAAGATATTGAAGAATTCATGATGGCCGCCGTGATATAGGCGATAGAACTGAATGAAAAGAAAATGAGCAAGAGAAAAGAAAGACAATGTGAGAGAAAGAGAGTGGACCATCTGTCAAACTGTACACCCCATCAGGCCTTTAAGGAACCGCCGCGAAACCCACACACGACGCCCTAATCAAAACGCCAAGTCGTCTGAGGCCAGCGACGGAAGGCCGAAGCATTTCTTGGAAGCTCTTAACATGAGAAGAATTGACGATCTTGGCTGCTCGAGCGAGGCAATCGGCCTCCTTGAGGTTCCGCCAAGAGGCGCGGCGCGTATCTGCGGCATCATCGCGGTGGATGGGGAGGCGAGCAAAACGTTGGTGGTGTTGGCTTCTATCATGGTTTGTTTCAGTGCTGGTGTTTAGGTTTCGCTAAATGGGCTCGAACATGCACCAGCGGAGTAGATCGGCATCACGTGAGCTAAGCGAAGGGCTGGATCTGGTCGGAGCGATGGGGAAATTCATGGGTCTGCCACCTTTCCTCAACGAATGCCATCGAAGACCCTATAAGGATTCGATGGTATGCCCTGCCTTCCAATATCGGCAGTAAAGCGCCCAGAGGAACATCGGCCCTTTCCAAGACCTATCCTCCCATATCTGTCGCCAGCGCTTACCCCCGCGACTTGCTCAGGAAAGAGCAATGAAAGGTCACTTGACGTTCCTTCGTGAGTATTGTGAAAAGCCATTAGCCGCGTGGATTTGGATTTGTCTCGGCTGAAGTTGTTCTTCATTCATTTTTCTAGTGCCCTGATGGCGCATTCACTCTCAGGGCGGTTCTGAGAGAGGATGATGACAAACTTGAAACCACACGGTCACAATTTCTAGATGATGAGGAGTGCAGGGATGAAAGGATCCACTCACAGTGTACGGAGACTCCGTTGAACCGGCATCGCCACACTCATAAACGCCCTGCGACATCAGCGAAGCGAAAAGATTGTTGTGCCTACGGTGTCATCACTGAGGATGTCTTTCACGGTCTCGGTCGCTCGTTGCTCGAAATATCCAGGTAGGGCGATGCTCCGCGAGCCAAGTCTTCTTCTCAAGAGCACATCCATTTGTTCTGGTGCGTGAAAAGGAGGCCTGAGCGACGTAGACCAGAGTCGCTCTTCCCAGCTACCACGGCGCACTAGGACAGTGGCAGCTCCCCCGCCCCAACCATTTCAATCGCGATCAATATACAGCATCCAAGGAGTTCTGCTCAAATGTATTTCCCCCACTTCGAAAAATGGGAGGGTGCAGGCTCGAGCTGTCTGTAGTCGGAGAGCACTCCGTGAGGTCATTATTCATCACATGCGCTATCCAGAGCACAAAATTCAGAGCTCTGTGCTCCGCCAACGCCGCTTCGCGATGCTTAACATGGGAATGCCCTAGGTAAGAAACGCCGCGACAGGGTGCTCGCAAAGAGCTCCCAAAAGTAACAAATATCGCCCTCACTAAACTTCTCATTGGCCTTGTACACTCCAACCACAAGTCGAAGCTTCTATATCTCGTATTTCCCTCCTGCGTCATTCGAACCAGCAATCAGCAGACACACTACTGGGTTATAGCGCAATCCATTGCCTTGCACCACCTTCCTGTTGATCCTACCCCAGCCTAAGAACAAGACTCAACCTCAACTTCGCAACACACCCTCTCCCCCTCTTTTCTCACTACCGCAGCAGCAATAGTAGCAGCAGCAGGAACAATCGATGCGATCACTACCTCTCTGACAACACGCCACCATCAGAGATGAACTTGCGAGCTCTCATAGACCCCGATCGCCTTAACCGAGGACCATTCGACCTCCAATTCATCATCTTCAGTCTCTACTTCAGCGCTGTCTGGTTTGCTCTTTGCATCGTCCTCATCATAATCTTCGTCTCGGTCAAACGCTTTATCTGTTGCCACTTTACCCCAACCCCAACCCCGGCCCAGGTCCCATAACCGGAATGGGATCCGGCCCCGACGCCTCCCCGCCCCTATCCAAGAGTACGATCTATCTTCGCAAACGCAGACGCAGACGCAGACACAGACGCAGACACAGATGCAGACGCAGACGATGACGACGACGACGCGGCGCCACCACCGTATACTCCCACCCAGTCCGACGCACACGATGTACGTCCGCTCCGTGTAGTCGAAGACCGAATACTAGCGTGCATCGATGTCTTGTTGGCTGGGATTCGGGTCGTGGAGGCGAGGATGGAGAGGAAGATAGAAGAGGAGGGTAAAATGGTGGTGAGGAAGATTAAGAAATTGCTGATGGTGCTTGCGCTCGTTGTATTTGCAGCGGGCTGGGTGGTAGGGCGTGCGGTTGAATAAGAGAGGGCAAGCGGACGCCTCGACAAGTGGACAACGGGAGAAAGAATGTGGTGAGCAGGAATCGCTGTATTGGCGAGATCTAGTTCAATGGGATGGTCATCAGCGTGGCATGGTTTCCAATGCAGTGGAGGTGTAACGAAAGATATGTAGCGAGAATACCCATCCAGCACAAACCTCAACCTAATGCTACGTCTATGATTTCGATTATCCGCCCTTAAGCCTTCCATCCAAACCCAACTATCCCCTCAAACTCCATCCAAACCGTCTCCCCTTCGCCCCCCGCCTCCTCACTCGCAATCCTCCTCACACTATCTCCAACTTCTTTCACCAACGCCGCCCTCTCCCCTTCCTCCCACGCCCCCGCAACCATCTGTAATGGCAAACTCATTGTCTCAACAAACTGCGCCGGAGTCCCGCAATCCACCCTCTTCTTCTCCTGAACAATCTGCACATCCCTCATACCCTCTTTCTCTAAAACGGATCGCACGTACGCCTCATCCCAGGGAATAGTGTTGTAGATGCGCTGCGCGACGGCAGAGTAGGACGGCATCGGAGGTGGGCTGGGCAGGGCGGCGACGGCGCGTGAGAGGAGCGGGTACCAGGGGAAGTAGGCCCAGGTGCTGACGGCAAGGAAGCCGTTGGCTTGGAGGAGGGATGTGCATGTTTGTAGGGTGTTTGGGGGAAGGACAAAGATGGCGAAATTGATGAAGATGTGGGTGAAGGATTCTTGGGTTCCGATGTTCTGTGGGCTGCATTAGCGATCTTGTTTTAACGGGTTCCGAGAATTGGGGCAAACCTACCGCACCGTCAATCTTCCTGACATCTACATTTTTCCAGCCTTCTCTTGCTCCCCTCTTTTGTAGGTACGCCAGCATCCCCTCGCTGACATCACCCGCTACAACGTTCACCTGGTCCCACTTCTCTTTCCCCACGGCATCATGCAACGCCGCCACGACCGCGCCAGTGCCGGTGGCGATGTCCAGAGCACTAATCTTCTCTCCGTCCCTGAGATTACCAAGACCAGCTTCCCGGACCATAATATCTGCAAAGGGCCCTGTCGCATTCTCAGCGCGCGTATACTTCATAGCAATGTCGTCATCCTTCCATTGCTCCATAACGCGCTCGGCCATGCCGTCTTTGTTCGAGTTGGCCATTTTGACTTTGGCAATGGATCGTAATGCTAGACCGCGAGATAACGAAGGTAGAAAGTGAGGTAGTAGAAGCGCTCGATATGCGGGGAAGAGCGACATGGAATTGTTGAATTTAGGTTTTTACTTCGCCACTTTATACGCGTTGTGATATGATACGCGGAGACATATCGCGGCACAGTCAGATTTCTACCTGGCCGAGACTTTATTTGACCAATTCGGTCGGACGAACCAAGGTACCGTATGAGGTTGTATGCTAGGGTCCGCACAAAAAGAGAGGGTATCAGTTTTGGAGTATGTAGCAGTGCATCAGGTGTTTATACTGAGCTCGGCTAAAATTGCTGCTCTTGATTTGGTGTCTAAACGCAGTTAGTATGGATTTCTTGCCCAGGTGCGAGACATCTTGCAACGGCAACATTTGAACCGCTTGCCGCTGGATCCTTTATCTGGCAAGCTCACGAACGAAATACTGATACTCGAAGTGAACGTGGAACGAGATCTCGTCCGCTGGGGAAATGAACTGTGTGGCCGCAGCAATGCACTCGCGCGAGAAAGTGGCGGTGACGAATAGGTGGGTAAGACACTGGAGACATTCGCTCGATACGGGAGTCAAGTGGAGAGTCGCGAGAGGTCCGAGACGATGAATGCTCGCACTAACGTACGTATTGAATATGAAAAGTCTCCGCCGAAAGTCTCCGACCGCAAAATACACCCCGCAGCGCTAGGTGCGGTGGTTCACACTGGTAGAACTGATATATTCTGGCAAAATTGAGAGTGGAAAGTGAAATACAGCTCTTTTGTTACACTAGACCAGAAGTAGTAATTTGATTTTTAAATGGGTATACCTCCATGACCAGAAATGCTTTATATCATATATCAAACGCCATCGCTATGCTTTTGATGAGTGCTCAAATCTCGACCGACTCTGTGCCCAGCCAATTCGCGAAATACGCACAGGTCCTGGCAGAAATCTGCCCTTCGTCGATGCACAGGTCGAAGACAGGGCAGCTGCCACACGGTGCATCAACGAAGCCATTGTACACCTTGGTGTCTGTTGCTTTCAATACGGAGCGGTAACTGGTCTGGTTCGCCTTCTCCAAGCGGCCGTCAAGCACCATCATCTCAAGCAGTTGTTCCATATCGGATTCGCGCACCTTCTTTTCTTTCAAGACACCCAGGTTGTTCAGGAACTCGGCTGCGGATGCAGCGGTGGGGTAGTGTGCGTTGTTTCGGTAGACTTTGTGTGAAGAGCCGGGATGCATGGGCGGACGATACAGTCGAGCGGGCGGCGCATCCTCGATGTCCCTCAGGCGCTGCACCTCCGCCTTCTTCTGCGCAATAGCGGCGGTCCGGTCCGTCGTCGCGTAGTTGTTCCAGCTGGAGGGTACGCTGGTCAACGTCTGCTCCCCCACATATCGCACCATGAGTTCGGCGGCGACTTGGATCAGCCCCGTGTCAAAGTCACCGTTGCTCTGCCACGGCCCGCCCGCAATGTCCTCGGACGCCTCGAGGTGCTTCAGCAGATACATCTTGCGGCTCGGGTTCTTGACGCTCGTAACCGACTTGATCAGGTCCTTGGACTCGAGGCTCTTCAAGCACTTGGTCAGCACCTGCTGCGTGACGTTTGTGCGCGCACGCAGCGCCTTGGACCAGATGCCCTCCTTCTGCATCTGGTCGATGTGGTTGTAGAGGTTGCGTTCGTCGGCCGTCAGCCGCCGCAGCTTTTCGGCGTCGGACCGGGAGCGCAGTTTCCAGCAGCTCTCACCGTCCAGCGTCATCGGCTTGAGCAGGTGACGATCGACCAGCACCTGCACCATGTTGAGGAGCTCGCCCATGCTCTCGGCGACCTGCATGTTGGACAGGTCGCGCTGGAAGAAGGTCGTGTCCTTGGGCCGCTCGGCGCACCTGTCGTAGAGCTCGTCGGCGCGGGTGCCGAGCGGGGCGCCGTCTTCGTGCTTGAGGTTCGGCGGGGCCGGCGCGGCGGAGGCGGAGGCAGCGGCAGAGGCCATGTTGGATAGAGTGCGGTGCTATCGCTCGATCATGGGCGGGGATGCGTGTTTGGAGTCGTGCGGGCGCCTCTGGTTCACGACCAAAAAAAGTCTTGGCACACACCTGGTCACGTGTGCCGCCCCACTAGAGCTTCCTGAAGTCCACCCCTGGCCGTTCACTCTCGCTTGTCCCCAGCCATCCCCCGGCTTCTCCTCCATCTGACACAATACCGGATTGACACCCCCTTTCGCATCTCGGGACATGCCAACATGATTCCGTCATGTACGGCTTCCTCACTTGTGTGACTCGGTGCTCGACAGCGGCCAGGTGCACTTGGCTGCATCCTCCGGCTAACGATTGGCGAAATGCCCCAGATTCCCATCATAATCTGGAACCATCGCCTGCTCCTTCGAAGCCAGCACACAAGGCAGCCTCTCTAGGCCGAGGCTCCGATTGCCATGTGCTCATGGTTGCATGCAGGAACAAAACTACTGTTTCCAGGAATACACATCAGTTTGATATATATATTGACGCCGTTGAAAAACCGCAATGTTGCCCTACACAATAGCATCTGAAGATCTTCGGAAATCGTGAACCGGGGTCATACTTGGACCTACAGCTTTGACCCCAGGCCCACACATGCACAGCTAGAAGCTCAGCCGGGCATCCGCGTGCTCAACATTCGATATGGGACTGCGCCCACGTAGAGCCGGTCCTCGTGTGGGCCTTGAGCAGCACCGCGGCGCGCCGGCGGGAAAAGATGAAAGGCTTCGTCATTTTACCCGACTCGTCTCAGTATGATTCGCCCCAGTGGGGACTTCGAGATTCAACCCTGATTGCCCGAGAGGGTGGTACCCTGTACCGAAAACGAACCGTTCTCTTGGGTCATCCTCAGTGCATGAATTCGTCTTGACTAGGAGGATCCACACTGGGGCACCCAAGGAAGGGCGAATTTGGTGTGAGTCAAAACCGCCCCCGGATCCCCCATATTTCTCCATCTCCCAACTTCAACAGACCATATCGTGCTCTTGTTCCGGTCTCTGGTAAGACGCAAACATGGCCGAAAAGGATATCCGCGGGGAAATTGCGACAGGCAAGCCTCTGAGCCCCCGAAAGGCAACTGGCAGCCATGGTCTTCATCACGACCATATCGCTGAAGAGGCCTTGGGAGGAACCACTCGCGATTTGCCAACTGGCTACTACCACAGCGCCGGATTCATTGGAACAGTGTTGGTAAGTATCTACAAGCACTTCCTTCTGTGTTCTTCGCTGACAAAACGTTCAGGCAACTTGTCTCCCGCAGATATCCGGTTACCTGGGATGGGTCCTACCATCGAACACTCTCACCTTGATTAATGCAGCGATCGGCCCTTCGCCAAACATCATCTGGGTTTCCATATCATGGACTGCAGGCTTTGCCATTGGCTTCACACTCGTTGGCCGATTATCCGATATCTTTGGACGAAGATGGTTCTTCATCACATCCTCTATACTGGGATTGATAGGGAATATCATTGGAGCAAGTGCCCAAAACATTAACATGCTTATCGCTACAAATGTACGCAATTTGGCCTGCTGAAGCTGATTTCAAAACGTCCGCTAATAGCATCCTCCCAGTCTATCAATGGTCTCGCGGCTGCGGGCCAGCTGTCTTTCCACATCATCCTAGGCGAGCTCGTACCAAACACAGCCAGAGGCCCAGTCAACGCATTCGTGCTCTCAACATCTGTTCCATTCGCAGTATTCGGACCCCCTGTTGCACGTTCCTTCTTCGAAAACACCGCCCTGCAATGGCGATGGTGCTACATCCTCGGCGTCATTGTCAACTGCTTGGCCGTGTGTCTATACTTCTTCTTCTACCACCCGCCGACGTATGAGATGCTTCACATCGGTGGCAAGTCGAAGCTGAAACAGCTGAAGACGCTGGACTGGATCGGTATCTTCCTGTTCAGCACCGGCCTCGTTGTTTTCCTCATCGGCATGAATTGGGGCGGCAGCGCCTACCCGTGGAAGAGCGAGCAAGTCCTGGGTGCATTGTTCGCCGGATTCTTCACCCTGGTCGGCTTTTGCTTCTGGGAGGCATACTCCGGACTCGACTACCCTCTCATCCCGATGCACCTGTTCAAAAACATCGAGTACGATGCTAATATTGCATGCGCCAGCTTAGCTGCTGTCGTCTACTACGCTAACACCGTCATCTGGCCTACCATGATCGGCGCCCTCTTCACCACCGATGTGAACAAAACCGGATGGCTCTCCTGCGCCGTGGGAGGCGGCCTCCTCCTCGGCCAGATCCTTGGTGGTGCAGGCGTGCGCTACGTTCCCCGCATGAAGATTCAGATGACGGTCGCCTCCGTCATCACCGTCTCCTTCGTCGCCGCCCTTGCTGCATCAAACGCAAACACAGAGACGCAAACCACTGCGCTCCTCCTCATAGGGACCATCGGCGCGGGCTACATCGAGAACCTCACTCTCTCATCTACCGCCTACCTCTGGGACCCCGCGGATATGGGTCTCGTCACTGGCGTGCTCGGTGCTATTCGCACGGGCATCTCCGCCATTGCTACGAGCATGTACTCCTCCATCCTCAACACCGAGTCGGCAAAGTACATACTAGAATACGTCACACCCGCCGCTCTTGGCGCCGGCCTTCCCGAATCCTCCCTCACTGTGCTTTTCGCCAGTATCACACTAGGCGACTTCTCTGCTGTGCCATACATCACGCCTGATGTCATCGCCGTGGTAAGCGATGCGGTCAAACACGCATATAGCGTCGCTTTCCGGACCGTCTTTCTGTGCACACTGCCGTTTGGTGTGTTGTTGCTCATTGCTGCGCTGCTGTCGCCGAATGTGGAGAAGTATCTTACTAATGAGGTGGCGCGGAAGCTCCATGGAGGGAATGAGAAGATGGAGCCAGCTGTGAGGAAGGAGATTGTTGACGAGGCGTAGGTGGGGTGGTAGTGGGGTACTTTGGGAGATTGGGGGAATCTGGAAAAGTGGTTCGGGGCGTTTTAGGATTGCGGTTGGGTCTGGGGGTATACCGCGGTTCTGGGGCGGAAGGCTTGGTATATGGCTGTCTTGATGTAGAGATGGAGTGCCCTTTGGCATCGTAACGTGGAGTACTGAACATAACATATACTTGCCAAAAGCCCACATAGTTTCCATAACATATTTAAATGAAATCTGTATCTGTACACATTATCCGACGCCATAGCCGCAAGTCCAAACTGCAGGGCCGATAAGGGCGCACAGCGACGGTAAGTACAGCGAGAAGAACATTCAACAATATCTAACGACAGTAAGAATGAAGATATCGCCCCCAACGCGAATTCCGCCCTTATCAGTTTCACCTGTACACATGCCAGCAATCTTCGTCATCCTGAGGTACTCTTGGTCAATTGGGAGCGTATGAAGATGTGATTGCTGAAGCCGCAGAGGCAGTCAAGCTTCCGTTCCATCGTGCTCTTTTCTCGTCATCTCCACAGCGTTCAGATCAGTACTTTGGGTCGTGGTATCTGGTACCTTGTCATCTAGAGCAAGACTCAAGCTACCGTACCCACACGCCACTCTTTCAAGATGCACCTCCCCGCCTTTGCTAGCGTCCTTGGCCATTGCCGTTGGCATGTGTTCCAACGGCGACATACCTTCAGCATAGAAACAGCGACAGTCCTGTCGTACATCCTGTCGGCTCACAGGGCGAGATTCAAGCGGTATTTTGGCCAGTTCAGCTTTATCTACCGTCAAAGGAAGATCTTTGCCGAGGTGCTTCCATACTCTCTCGCCATGCATCTCGTATGCCCTTCGTTGGAGCAGGTAAATGCCATCTTGGACCCAAGCGTTGATGCGTGGACCGAGTGCCTTTCGGAAACTGGTCAAGAAGATGTGGAACTTTAGCAAGACCAAATCGAGTGCTATAGCCAAGGAACACACCGTAATTACGAAAGCGAGCCCGAACACATTGATGTTACTACCGAACAATATTAGTACATCTTTTCTCAGAGCCACAAGGACGACATACACACACCCATCCGGATTCCTCATTCGTTACATGCGGCACAGTTCCTTTTCTCCAGCCATTTGGGAGGAGTCATTGGACTGGATCTTGAACAAGGACATATCGCGCACCCCAGCGTCAATAGCGTAGTCAGGAATCACCGTCTGGAGGCACGCCCAGACGAAAGACTCACAGCCAACCATCTCCCGCACCCACTGGTCATCTGGCAGCGTGACCCGCGCCTCGATCCCGGAAGTTCCGACTTCTAGCTTCTGCGACGCGAATTGCGTGTCAAACATGGCCACGACCATGACTAATGCTTGTATGGCTGTTAGTTGGATTCGCTGGCTCCTGGATACTGTTCGGGGGTCACTAGAGGACGGGCTCTGCCAAGGTCGGTGCAAGCTTCTGGTGATTCAGCGTGAGCATAGCAGAATTGGTACTAAGAGCAAATCAATGTTGTGAACTCCATAGCTGTACATGTAGCATATACTCACATGAAGCTCGCAGCCTACCACGCCAACTGGGAAGTCGGACTTGTAGTATTTCTTGGTACTGCTGGTCGCTATTGCAGGGGTGGTCTCCAACACTGCATGAGCTGAAAATAGTAGATCATTGATAGGCTGCTAATATAGCACTTCTGCCTTTTCTACGAGTATAAGGACAAGATTTGTGCCGTTTCCGTTCGTCAGTTGATGTATAGGACGAATGGGTGTGCTCGCGTGGGCCCATGCTAGTTCTCCATATTTCATGGCGCTCCTGTGGAAAGTTCTGAGGATTACATCCAGATAGGAGCGCTCTGACATACGTACGCAGTTGTATAAGTCTTTGACATGTTGAATCTGAACATACTCTGAACGAAAGTGTGACTTGTTACACCCCCAGACCGAGCCGTGTCTCCAAGCTCGGTCACTAGAAATTGCTCATTTGGCAATGCTGCACAATTGGTTAGTCCGTCCGATCCATTCACAATCAAATGCCGGCCTCCTGTATCAAGCACCGCGCAGCTCGTCTTCTTGCGGAGCTTCACATGGTCCCTATCCGCCAGATTCATTCCAAACGCATCATTCAAGTCCAACATGCCAGAATCCAGGACTAATCCCAGCATCTCAACCTTCGCGCAAATTGAGGCGTCAAACGGACACGGCGTCCGCTCTTGATAGAATGGTATATTCGGCTGAGTATACGTTGCGCATCATTTTGGAAGCGCGGTTTATCTGAAGTCCGGTTCAACTTGTCGACCTGGAGCATATAGTCTGTGGACACGCCAATGCTACTGGGCTCGTCGTCGAACCAATTGCGGTCTAGAGGTCCGCAGTACGGGCTGTTGACTAGAACCTGTGCACTCGAGCTACACACAACATATGAAGCGAACATGCCAACGGCAACTGTCGCGAGAGTGAATACCGTTCCTGTACTGACTTGCAGCCATGAACGCCTGAATCCGCCGTCCGTGTGATTTCTCCACGTCCACCATAGCTTCAACCAGTCTGAAGTATTGCTGTTGACACGGAGTTGGTGGTGCAGAAATGTAAGAAGGTTCCACAGGTGGCTGATGTCGAAAGCTGTTAGGACGGCGAGGACGGCAATGACAAGGTTGCCCGTTCGAGTGTCAGTCGTTATAATTCGGCCCATGAGTAGACCGTCTTCGAGATTTATCCAGAACCCACGTTTGATGAAGTCAGGCTGGAGTCGAGACATTGCTGGACTTGAGGTGGGTTAAGATATAGGAGCTTCAGAGATGTAAGTGCAAAAGAGAAGGGTGTAGCAAGTTCAATCTATATTAAGAGTTCTTCCCCTCTCAAGGTCCAGATAAGCAGCTTCGAGCATGGGCACTCCGTTGACCGAATATCGTAATACCATCGAAAGGCAGACGTTAAGCCTGACTCGTAGTCCAGGTCCACGGCCGAAACACTGCCCGTCTTACCGCTTGGATGTGAAACCTCTCCAGAAATGTATGCGCTTCGGTTACACAGTCGTCACACTGCGTGCGGATAAGTTGGTTCCTCCACGCATAATTGCCCTCGGTGATCAGCCTTGTATGCCCGTTCATGGATGGAGGTAGTGGGCTGTTTTGATCGTCAGCGAATGCGATGTCGCGTGCTGCATAGCAATATATCATGCCTTCATTCTAGCCTATTGGAAGGATAAGCGGTTGCTTTTTCTGCGTTCTAATCGCTTTATAACGTAGAAAGTAGTACAAGGCTATGCGCTTTCACCGCTGTCAGCAGCTTCACTTGTCGGTCAGCAGCCTGCTTGCCTTTTTTATATAATCAAACAGCTTATATTGATTTGGGCAGGTCTTTTCCAATCATTTATAGCCACCAGAGATGCAAGAACTATCGCATTTCAAAAACTCATCGTTTGAACATACAAATATGCTCGAATGTGCCTCGTGAGGCAGCTATGAATACCTGTGTTCACACTCAAAGTCTTCACGCCACAACAAGGCGACCACTCACCCCAGCTTTCCCTTGTCCAGATCGACGTAGAGTTTCATTCCCTCTTCTTCAACCAATGCAAATTAACTGGCGTGACCGCCTCACCACCACCCAAAAACCCAAGCAAATTCTCCATCCCCAATCGCTCAAACCCCACATGACTCTCCACGCTCGCCCCAGCAGTGTGACTCAGCACCATAACATTTTTCCTCTGCGCAAGCTCCTTGTTAACATGCGGCTCATGGGCATGAACATCGAGACCAGCCGCCGAAATGATACCGTCATCTAGCGCCTTGAGCAGCGCCTCTTCGTCAATGAGTTTGCCACGCGCGATGTTGATAAGGCGCGACCCGCGCTTGAACTGGGCAAATTGCGCGTGCGAGAGTAGCACGGCGCCGGAGAATGGGGTAGCCAGGACGATACAGTCCGAGTTTTTGAGAAGTTCTTCGAGAGTTTCGCACCATTTCGCACCGATTGCCTTCTCCCTCTCCTCCATGCGGACAACATCATGGTACCATATCTTCATCTCAAACGCCGTACTCGCTTTCTGCGCAATCCGATACCCAATCTTGCCCAGGCCTACAATACCTAAGATGGTGTTGTTGGGGTTGTGCGTCACGGCCGCGATGTTCTGGTTTGCGTCTGCGAATTCGGTAGCCGAGCAGGAGCGCGCAGCGAGGAAGGACCAAGGGATTGCGCGGTATGCGGAGAGGATGAGGACGATAGCGACGTCGACGACGGATTCGGTGCAAGCGGAGGCGGAGTTGCAGTAGATGATGCCTTTAGAGATGTCAGTGAAGAGTCATGATGGGAATGGTAGGTAAGACATACCATGCTCGGCCATGGTTTTGGTGTCGACCCAGTCGAAGCCTGCGCCAGCGCTGGCGTAGATTTTGCATGACTCGGGTAGCAGTGAGCTATGTGTTGCGTCAGCTTAGCACCAGTCCAAGATTCTTTTCCGCATGCATCTCAACTACGCGTCGCCAACGCATCAACTTGGATTCCCTCGCGATAAACGGCGTAACTTACATTAACTCCAAATCCCAATTCCCCATCTCGCCCCCCGTATTCCAAAATGGGCGATACATACCCACAAAATCGCCCCATTTTCGCTCCTTCAATGCCGTCTTGAACTCCTCCCTTCCCATTGAATAGCTCCTCTCTATCCGGAACTTGGTACTCAGCTCAGCATACAGCTCATGGTTCCACCTGATATCATCTCCAAGGTGCAGGATAGTGGGTTTGGTAGCGGAGGCGGAGGAGGTTGTTTGATCCCCGAAGCGGGAGGACGGAAGAACAGGTGGGGCAGGGAGCCCGGCGTCTTGCGGTGTTGGAGTAGCGGCCGACATGGTTGCTTCCTTGCCTGCAACTAGTAGTCTAGTAGTCTATCTTTCCGACGGGAGAATGCTGATTCAGCCGGGTTGTAGAGATCGAAGCGGAGCCTCAGGCCGAAGATGAAGCAGGAGGCGGATACTTTTTCAGATCAGGAAACCTGACCTTCAGACGAAAATCTTCTTGTAGAAACTCCGGGGTACGAGTGTAACGCCATCTACACGTGTACGTACATGCGGCAAGTCTCCAAGCTAACACCAAAAAGCCGCAAAGTCCTGAAAAGAAAAACGCTCAGTCGATCCGCCTCTTACGAACCTGTCAAGCCCAGGAAAAATGTGGGGTGCAGAAAAAACAAACGTCCTGCTGCGATCCGCCAATTGGTGGAATCCTCGTCGAGGCTGAGGCGCCGGGGCAATGCTTCCACGACGTCTCGATACGGCGCCCAACTAGGCGGAGATATAAAGCAGCAAGTGGGGTTGACCTAAGCCGAACACGAGCCTGATCTCAGACCACAGGTGTTCTAGAATGTGAAACAGAAGAAAATGGAGACAACGTTTGGTGCTCTAACGATGAGCTCGAAATAGCGGTGACGATAAGGCTATCAGACAGCCCACCAAGACGTCCACATGCCTGCGTCCCTCTTCGGCTTACTGCATTAGGTCGGACGTGCATGACCGCCGCATTGGGCCGACAATAGCCCGCGGCTGGTATTAGGTGGACGTGTTGGATCGTTGGAGAGCCGTTTTGTGCGTGCCATAATATTGTCGTGTTGTTTGTGATCTCATTTGGACATGTACGGTGTTCCGTCTTTACAGTGCAAGTGAATATGTGGCGGTTGATGGGAAGATTTTTCGATCGTCTCCAAGTATCGTAATTACAGCTTATCAATACCAACCTCAAAACTTATCCCTGCGCCCGGGTATACCACAAATTCATGCCCTAACAGACGTGTACTCTCAGAGTAGGGTGTTCTTCGTCCCATTCAATTCCGAAGCCCATGCCGCGATCATAAATCATGAAGTCGTCGAACCGAACCTAAACAATTCAAGCGTACATATCGTACAGCTCCATCCCAAACGTTAAGAGCGAGACGGAACACCACGCATTGTAAACCCATCTATCTCTTAGAACCAATGCACCATCCCCAAATGCCCCGTCCCATTCGCCGTCACCGTCGTCTGCTGCTGATGCGCCTCCATCCCATACTGATTCACCAAGTCATCCCAGACCTCCCAATCCATACTACCTTCGGCACCATCCACGAGCACCGGCGAGTCCGTACTTTGTCCACTGCTATTTGCGTTTGCCATAGACTCCGGGCTGTCGTTGATAGGGGCTTGGTTCTGCGAGAAGGGGTTTGGATTTGTGAAAGTTTGGTTCGTATTTGGGACATTGAAGAAGTTATTGGCGGAGTTATGGTTTTCTGTATTGTTGGTGAAGGTGGTGTTTGCAGGGAGACCACCGGTCGTAAAGCCGTCCATTACGTCGCCGATGAGGTAGTCTAGGCCGTGTTCTGAGAGGCTATTGAATTGGTCGAGGGCGTTGATGTTTTTGTGTTCGTTTGCTGCCCCGCCGGTAACGTTGTTGGTAATATTCGACGACATCGCGTTATACGTTGGTATACTTCCCATGGTATCTGGGTACAAATTATCTGAGTTTGTCATAGGCGGACTACCCGTCCACGTTGGAGGCTGCGCAGCTGGCATCTCGCCTAGTTTGGGGGCCGTAGGTCGTAGCATTCTATCCAGATTTTGTGGGTTCGGTTGATGTGCCATCGCCGCATTCGGAAGCTGCTCTAGCATTTGGGGGAAGTCGGCAAAGTGGGCACCGCCGTTTCTAAGCAGCGCTTGGCTGGCACGTTCGAGGGCCAATTCCTTCTCTCGCGCTGCTCTTGCTTTGGCCATGAGTTTTCGCAAAGGTTTCCACAGGCAGCCTGCCTGACCCTTGCTGAATGGGGATGTGTCTTGAAGAGGAAACCACCAGCGGCCTGCGGTAGCTTCGAGGGCGCGCCACGCGCGATCGACTGCCTCGCCCTTTGTTCGTACGCAGAGTTCTGAGAGGAGGAAAGCGATGGCATGCCATTGCACGTACGTGCGGAAAAGCCAGCCCCATTTCATAGTGCGTGCTTCAGTCTCAAGGAGGATGGAGTACTCAATGTTCTCAAGCGACGTGATGAACAGCTTGTCCTTGGTCTCTTGCGGCAGTGATGCTCCACCATCTCTCCGCTGATGCGGATGGTAAACAATGAGCCACATCTTGCTCATGACCAAACGCGATATCGTCGCGGTCACCCAGCACAGCGGTATCGTCATGTCGCAGTCCCTCAAGTATTTGTCTTCGAGCCGCTGATGACAATCGCTGATCCACTTCTCCTTTTCGGGGACGGTGAGATTTGCGAAGAACATGTTACACCTCTCGTTCCCCGGCGGGACATAGAGAATGCGTCGGAATATGTTCGTGACCTCGAAACGGATCAGGCAGAAAGTCATGTCGGTGAAGCCCCGACGCTCCTCAGGCATTTCGGCCATATTGGGATCAAGGTCTGTGTCATTGACGTTCAATGGCATTTTGGTGTCGAATTGGGCTTCGACGATCGTAGGGTCGCATCCGTGGTCCTCGCTACTCCGCGCATCCAGAATACATACCTGCCACCAAAGTCGTCGTCGCATCTCAATCTCGAAGGGACTGAGGCCAAAGTGGCTACCGTCCCGGTGTATGCCTAGCGTTTGCGCGATGCGGACAGCGAGACCAGTGAGCGTCCAGATCTTCCTCGCATCATCGTTCCGGCGCAGCAATATCAGGAACACGACGAAAGCCTGCAAAATGACCATCTCGTCGCAGAACAAAAAATTGGCCCTTGCAAGTCCTTGCTCCAGACCAAAACGATATTTTTGGAGCAGCGTGTTGCGCTCCTCCCCCCATTGCTCCACGCTATCCTTGGGCGTGATGCTAGTCACGGCGCCGTAGTACATTGCGAACATGAGTGGCTCCAGCGATTTGCTCGCTTTTTCCGGGTGCGCTATCGCGTCGAGCAGCACAGGCTCAAATGTGGGTATGTGTAGCACTTTGACCAGCGGATCCACGTTCTCCTTGTATATTGCCCAGAACTCGAGCGCTCGCTCGGGCGTAGGATGTAGAGACAACATGTCGACGTTGGTTGAGCTATATCCGAATATGAAGCCCTGGTGCTGCGACGAGTAGCCCGTGTCAGGGGAGTCTTGGTCCTCTTCGTCGTCCGATTGCTCGATGAGTATCGACTTGAGGTCTTCGACCTACGCCATGTCAGCACCATGCTTCGTCCAAGCGCAAATAGCACAGAAACCCACCTCGTTATTCAAGCTCGCCCAGAAGCTATTGTTGATATACCGGCTACGTCCTTGATCCACCACCAGCCGCCCAAACCGCGTCTCGAGCCCCTCCACGCTGTTGTCCGCGACCACGCTTCTCCGGCTCTCCCTCGCTTCGTTCGGACATCCCTGATCGCTGGCACTGCCCTCCCTCTTCTTCTCCCGCTCCGCAGCTTCCTGCTCGTGCTCCTCGACCTGCGCATTCAAGCTCTGCACCACGCCCTCCAGCCGCTTCAACCGATCCATAAGCTCGCCATCGGGTGGCTTCCTGCTCTTTCTAGGCGCTCGCCCGGGCCCAGGGAATATGCATTCGATCTTCGCGCGCGTGCAATTAGAGCACGGCTGCTTCTTGTCACACTTGACTTTTCTCTTGCGACATGTTACGCAGGACCGGGGGTTCGGTGCTGGCGATGCGCCGCTGATGCTGCCGTTCGCTTTCTGGACGCGGTCGGCGGCTACTGCCGTGTGCAGCACGTCGTCGCTCATGGTAGCCTGCTGCTCGAGGCGCAGATAGGGGGAAAGGTGTGTTCAGATGGATTTCAAGAAACGATGGCGGCAGGACAATTCCCAGATCCCTGTCGATGTCGGCGTTTGCTGAAGGAAGTTCCGCCGATGTCTCCGTTCGCGCCCCGGATGCCTGCCTGGGCGGTCAGCAACTAGTTTCACCGTCTGCGATGATGCAACCGACGCAAATCTCTGCATTTGAGGTTCATATTCCAGGAAAGAGCAAGGGCTAGAGCGACAGTCGACATGACGAGGACACGGTCAGAGAGGTCGCTTATAAAGCACGACCAGCCCCGCATTCGCTCCCATTGGCCGCCATAACCACCAATCTTATCAGATGATGTCCCTATTGCTCGCCAGAAGAGGCCCCTACGTCACTCCCTGCTGCCTAGAATGTCAGATTATCGACTTGGGCGCAAAGTTTAACTTTAAGGGTCCATCGTACAACCTTCGTACCGGGGTTGTAGGACGGAGATCTCATGTCCGATCCTGTTCCGCACCATCGATTTTCCATTCCGAGCATTCCGATGGAAACCACCGATCACGCAGATCGTGAGTCTAGTCTGGGTGTACGATGCTTACATGTACAACTGGCTGCTTACGAGTTGCAGCCATGGTCTGCGGAACACGAGGAGTGCGAGCACCCTAGCCAGATCCATTCAGAGTATTGGTCCTAGTCCAGTCCCCACTGCGGATGAAAGGGTATCTTGTGTACAAGACTACACTGAACTCCAGTACCGCGACGCCCTCCGCAAGCCTCAAACCAACACTTTTGGCTTTCAAAAGCAACAGCAGTCCTCCAACATGTCCATCATGCAAAAGCTGAACGCACGATTCGACAGTTTAGCGCATCGCTCGCTCACCCCTCCCTCCAGTATTCCTTTCTCTCCTACGCCTCGTATTCTCCACGCGGAGATATTCCCTATCCTGCTCCTCTTCCTCGAGCTCGCGGTCAATCTGCTCGCGTATCCGCATGATCTGCTCCTCCGAGATGCCTCTGGTGTTGACGACGACGCTGGGAGCACCCTCAAGGTACCGCAGATTTTCCATCGCTTGTGCGACAAGCTTATGGAGCTTGACTTGGGTGTTCGCATTGTCGTGGCGTTTCGTGTTGTGCAGGTCTGGATACAAGATGCCGCCGCCGTTCTCCTCGCCTTGGAAGGCTTGGATATATGGAATATGCGTGGGAAGGTCGTTGTGCAGCTCGGCGCCGACACAGACGGCTGTCTCGTGGCACCAGGTGCGCGCGACGTTCCGCGGAGTGTAGCCGCCTCCCCCAATAAGTAGAAGCGGCCGTCCGTAGTTTTTCACCGTCTCGACGCAGAAGCCGTGCGCTCTAATGTTGAGGTTGAACCTACCAAGCCTATCACCACCGAGAGAGTCCGCGCCCGATTGCAGCACGATAGCGGTGGGGTTGTACTTGTCGATAACAGCGCCGGTGACCGTCTTGAACAGCCACTTGTACTGGTCGTCGTCGATGCCGTCTTCGATCGGAATGTTGAGACTGTGTCCTTTGCCGCGGTTCGTCGGATCCGTTGGTCCCATCTCATTGATATTACCGGTGCCTGGGAAAAAGGGATATCCGTTTCTGTCGATACCGAACTTGTGATACGAAAGGGTGAAGACGCGGTCTGTCGATTCGAAGGCTGCCTCCACGCCGTCGCCGTGGTGGACGTCAATGTCAACGTACAGAACGCGCTGGTTCTGCGTGAGCAGAAGCTGGATAGCGAGCACGATATCGTTGATGTAGCAGAAGCCAGATGCGAGGTTCTTCTTGGCGTGATGCAGCCCACCAGACCAGTTGATAGCAATATCGGATTGTTTGTTGAGTAGATTGTAGGCGGCATTCATTGATGCGCCGCTATAGATGGAGACGTAGTTCCATAAGCCGTCAAATACGGGGCAGTCGTTGCTATCGCCGCCGAAGCCATATGAAAGGTACGCTGGGTCATCAGGTTTCGCATTTTGGGGAGTAACTCTGTCGTCGTGTTAGTGTGACAAGTGGTGGCAAATGGAGGGTTGACCTACTTGCTGAGGAAGTTCAGGTATTCGCGATCGTGGAAGATGGCTAACTCGTCGAGGCTCGCTGGCCGCGGTTCGTACAGCTCCATGCTATACTCCAGACCATAGGCCAGAACGAGCTGTTTCGTCAAGGTCAAGCGCCAAGGCTTCATGGGATGGCTGCTTCCGAAGTGATGATACTCAACATGGGGATTGTAGTGAAAAGAAACGCTGTAACCCTGCGGCTTTTCAATTCCATACTCTTCTGCCTCGCGCTGAATGACTGCTCGCTTTTCGTCGTCCGGGAGGTTCTTGAAAGCCTGGAAGTCTTTTACGAAGAGATCGTTGGGCGACATGTACTCCTCCACGATGTTGTTGGAGTACCCATTGAAAGGCGCGTTGTAACCGGAGGCACGCATGGCCGCTGATATGCCTTGGACGGGATCGACTTCCGCGACCTGCGTAAACTTGGTATAACTTTTCAATTGAGCAGGCGGCTTGCCGGCAATCCAGCGGTCCACGTCTCCCTGGGTGGGGACGAAAGGGTCCTTGAATGAGTGAGGTCTGGTCTCTTCTGCGGCCCGACTTTGCCAGAGCGTCCAGCGGGCGGAACCAACAGCAGGTTTGGACTTTGTTGCGCTCTTTAAGGAGTCAGTATATTCACGACTTGTAGAATGCGAATGTACTTTGGCAACATACCTCAAAAGCTGGGATAGATTGGTAGGGGATGTCCTCAACCTCCCGCTCCTTGTAGCTGATGGTCCGTCTGTTGCGACCGGTGGAACGAGCGCCGATGTCCGAGCTGGGTGCGGCTCTTGCTGTCCTCCCGCCTACCGGCCCCTGCGCGCAAACCTTTAGTAACTGCTTATACTCTTTACGAAAGATCTGTTGTACGTATTTGTCCTTGTACTCATCGTCACTCTCTTGGCCGTCGTCCTCGTCCTCTTCCTCTTCCTCATCGCCAGAGTCAGGCTCTTCGCTACGAGAGTTGGACGCGGCGACATCCTCGTCATCCTCCGACTGGCCATTGGTTGGATTACCGAAAAATGCACGTGAGGAACATGGGTTGCGCCGCATCTGTACCTGTTAGCCAACTGTGGCATACCACCTCAACATCAACATACTTTCGTTGCTAACGATATAATAACCTGTCGCAAGTGCTGTGTCGGTAAGATTTGTAGTCAAGATTGTACGGTCATAGTTGGGAAGGTAGCCAGAAGTTAAACGCGGACGTTTCCAGGGCAGCCTCCTTTCACTCTCTCGCGACACGCCCGCGCCTTCCACTGTGGTTTCCATCAAAAAGACATCGCGACAAGGCTTTTTCGCAGGAAAAGGGTTATCCACGCGCCTTTCACGCGCCTCGGGGCTCAACTGAGCAAATACCGCCAGCATGGCCATCCCGCCAGAAGACCCGGCAGCGGTGCTAGAGCAGTTCATTCACGACGGTGAGAGTACTCGCATTCACCGTCCACGCAGCGCTGATAATTACCTAGTGGCGAACCTCCCTGCGGAGATAACGCATCTCTATGAAGAGGTGCAAGCAAAGGACGCGTTGATCCAAGAGGCGCGAAACATGATCAACTCCCGCGACAGCAGCCTGCAGAAGTTCATCAAGCTCAACGGCCCTCTTGTTCAGAACCCGAAGGAGGAGCCATACTCCAAAATCATTTTGCAGAACTATGAGAAAGCGCAGATCCTCCAAGAGGAGAAGATTGGGCTGGTCGAAAAGGCGGCCGCACTAGTGGGTGCCTGATCACGATCGAATTGTCGACTTACTCACACGCCACAGATGGACCGCCACGTCAAGCGACTAGACATCAAGTTGCGGGACCTCCAAAATGAAGGCTCCATTCCCACGGATCTCCAGATGCCCTCGCTGCTGCGCGACTCTCCAGGCAACATGGTTCCCCCATCGTCGTTAGCCACTACCGGTGCAAACACCCCACTGCAATCCGTGTCTGGCAACCACGCAGGCCCGGGCGGGCCCAACCTAGCACACGCGGCCATCGCACGAATCTCAAATGCCGCGAACATGTCCAGGGGAAACCCGAGCATACAGAACATGACGGCGCAAGCACTATTGAACCAGCAGCGGCTTGCCAACCAACAGAGCGTAGCACAGGCAACGGCGCGACAGGAGCGCGAAATGTCTGCTAGCAGCGACAGCAAACGTCGTCGCCCCAATCTGAACACGGGCCCTCTGCCTACACCGGGTCGACAGTCGTCATTAGGACCAGGAACACCGAAGCCGTCGACGCCAGGATCGCGTGCCGGGAGCGTGGGCCCTCGTCCACAGAAGCACCCGCTCACGGTCAAGAAGGCGAAGCTGCAGCAACCGCTACGCAAGGCGGCGCTGACAGCAAAGGCCGGGGCCAACAAGAAGCGGCGCAAGGGCGGATCCCGGGCATCACCCTCGACTACCAACGACGACGAGAGCGTAGCCAGCGAGGCCGGCACAGAGGACGAGGAGATGTCTGGGATGGGCGGCGAGGGGGAGGAGGACGAGTCGGACGACACCAAGTACTGCACTTGCCAGCGCGTCAGCTTCGGCGATATGGTGGCGTGCGACAACGACGACTGCAAGTACCAATGGTTCCACTGGGAGTGCGTGGGCATCAAGGAGGAGCCGGTGGGCGACTGGCTGTGTCCGGACTGCCGCAAGCAGCCGGCGACCAAGATCAAGCGGGCGCGGTGATGCAAATGTGATGTTTGGGGTTTCTATATCGAGGTTGCTACGGAGTATTTTCTATCGGCCACCATGCATGCGTCCGGCTTACATGTTGCGGGGCATATCGCCGGTATCGATTAGGGATTTCCGGCGGCGCACGTGGCGTTGTACTTAGGCACGGCGGCGGAAGGGGCGCATCTAGAAAGGCCCACGGTGCCGTTGCGATACCACTACTTCCACTACCACGCAGATGCCCACGGAGGTCTGGGAATGCAGTCATCCATCTTGTCGTTCATGCCGCGCTCGTGACATGTGACGAACTATGGCCGCATGAAGGTTCATCTCCACCACGGTTGCCATGTTGCCCCGGCGATATGAGGCGGGTTGCGAGGCCGGGCCAGGGCGCAATTTCCAGCGTCGCTGACAGCCGTTCGCCGTTGCACACAGCGGCCAGCGTACCACAACACGCGGCATTCCGAGCCGCACCGTGCCTGCACGCATCCGTCTCTACAGACTCACAGTGCAGTGCCGTGATCAAGTGTGTGTGCTCTGCAAGTTCAGCTCGCCGGCCCACATTCACACAGCTCAGACCCCGGCTTGCGAGGCGGCGCGCGGTTCGCCGTCTGCTCGGGCCCGTCATTCGCAGCCCAGCAGAAGTAGCCGGGCGCCGGGGTATTTTAGCGCTCGAGGCCAGCACCTGTGAGCGAGCATCCGCATCGGCAAGGCCAAGGCACGGAGCGAAAGGGGCATCACCCATCCATCACCGACATTTTCCAAGGCCTCCCCTGGGACCGTCCAGTCTTTTCCCTTTTGCCTTCCCCCTCGGCCGCCTCTTCGCTGCTTCTGCGGGCTCTTTGACTAGACGCATCGCTCGCCACGCTCCCTACCGTTGCGGCCGCCCTTTCACTGTCTGCTCGCTCTTTGTTGTCGCCCGTGTCTCACCGCATCCGCTCCTTCACAAGCGTCCCAGCCACTCAGGCGGGAGCCCAGCGCAGCACCGTCTCGTGTCTCGCTCTGCGCCGACAGCCCAGGTTTCACGTTTCCACGAGCGCTGAGGCCGACCGCTCGATACGGACTCCGACGCACGACGCACTACCAAGAGGCTAGCAGCTCGACAGCCGTCCTCACGAAACATGATGAATACGCGCAATGGCACACTCTCCCCCGTTTCGACCGACAGCAACGACTGGTCGCCCATCACGCGTTACCAGAACATCGCAGGCGACAACCCATACTCACCGACCCTCCCGCCTGGCAGCCGTGGCATCACCCCGCCGACCTCGGTCCACAGCAGCACCCACACGACAGATGGCGGCATGTCCAATGGCATGCGCAACGGGAACCCCTCGCCGCCCAGCTCGGTGGGGCGCTCCAGCGACGGCACCGGCCTGTATGCCTCGAGCATAAACGATGGGGGTATGGCGCCCCGCAAGATGGTGGTGCTGGAGGAGACGCTCGCGGAGCACTATCGCGTGCTGAAGGCATACCTGGGGCCCTACCTGCGCGACGAGAAGGGCAACCCGCGCCCGAGTAGGGCCAAGGACAAGCTCACGCGGCTGTCCGCGGTGCAGTTCCAGGAGCTCAGCACTGATGTCTACGACGAGTCGATCCGCCGCGAGCAGGACCGCAAGCGCGGCGGACCGGGCGCGCCGGGCAACGACACGCCCAAGTTCCTCCTGCCCAAGAACAACTTTCATCCCAAGCGAAACCAAGCGCGTCAGAAGCTGTCGACGCTCCCCCTCGAGCGCTTCCGCCAACTCGCGACCGATGTGTATTACGAGCTAGAAAGACGATTCCCAAGATTCACTGGAGGCGACATACTGCGGGCAGCGAGTCCCGCAGGCAGCATGGCGAGCCGGGCCAGCACCAGCAGAGGCCCGCCGAGCAGAGTAGGCACGCCGAACAGCATGAACGGAGGCATGCGCCCTGGCGGTCGTCCACCACCGGGAGGGTATCGTCCAGGCCCACCGCCAAACGGACCGCCAATGCCTCTAGGACCTCTAAGGCCTGGCGAACCGAACGAGTTGGGTCGCCCGCTGCCCAAGACCTTTCAGCAGAACACGATTGTACCGAATAAAGGAACGATGGTCGAGGACGATGACAGCGGGCCGGATGACGAGGATGCATTCAATCTGGAGGGTGCAGCGGCGCGGCGGCAGACCAACAAGAGTACAAAGAGCATGAGCGAGGCACAGGAGAAGATGATCTCAGATCTAGAAAGCCAGGTGTCAGCGCTACAGGGCAGGGTCGATTCGTTAGAAGGGACGTTGCGGGATAAGGACGGGCAAATACAAAAACTGCAAGATTCGGACAGGATGCGAGATAGTACTTCTGCTTCGGAGCGCGCGGAATGGGACGAGCTGCGATACTCACTTGAAGAGAAGGTTGGACAGGCTGAAAACCTCAATTCTTCCCTGCGCGATGAAATCGACCGCCTACGCTCCGAGAATGCCGATGTGGAGCGCAACCTGCGTGCGCAGATTGCGGATCTCGAATCGAATCCTCCCCAACAAGCATACGATAGCGGCGATGGCGAATGGCGACAACGATGCGAGGAGCTGGAGCGCGAGCTCAACGAGCAGCAACAGACAACCGAAGAGGTCCGTAGAGACGCGCAGACATTCTTGCAGGAAATGCGGGAGCTCTCCTCGCGTAGCGACGCTGCCCTGGAGAAGGAAGAGCGGCTCGCGAGCCAGGTCGCCTCTCTTGACGCAGAGCTCAAGGAGTGGAAATCCCGTTATGCTCGTGCCAAGACGCAGCTCCGCACTCTGAAGGCTTCATCCATTGGGCTGGCGGCGCTTGCATCGCCGGACATCACGAATTACGCCCGCGATGCCAGCTTTAGCACCCCAGACGGAGTGGTCAAGGATGTGCACGTCACCAACTTCCAGCTAAGCATCGACGAGCTACTCCAAGTTGCACGCCGCTCCGATCCCGAACAGGTTCTCGAGAGTATGAAAAATGTTGTCAAGTGTGTCCGGGCAATTACCGGTGACATTGATAGCACCTCACTCTCGCAGCTCCAATCTCCAACCAGCAGCGTTAGCGGAGATGTTGGGAGTCCCGAGAAACAGCATGCGAAACTCAAGTCTCGTGTTAGTGCCACCGCCAACAACCTGATCACTGCTAGCAAGAACCACGCCTCCTCTGGCGGAATCTCGCCAGTCAGTCTCTTGGATGCGGCTGCCAGCCATCTATCCACCGCCGTCGTGGAATTAGTTAAGCAGGTCAAAGTCCGACCTACCCCTCAGGATGAGCTCGAAAACGACGAAGAGGACGACAGGCCCATGCCCTTGAAGCCAAATGTCTACTCCTCCTACAGCCCGTACGCCCCGACCAATGGAAACGGGAATGTGGTTGGCAACGGGCTCGGTCACCAACGTCATCGAAGCAAGAGCGGCAGCAGCGCCTCCACCGGATACAGCACCTACAGCTCCCCATATAGCGGCTATGATCGCCAAAGCATTGGCATGAACGGTCCATTTGAGAAGGACACTGGCATGACCGAATTCAAGGTATACTAACTGCATTTTGTAATCTGAATGGTGTTCTTACATACTTGTAGAACTACCTCGAAGACCAGACCGCCCTCCTTGTCCAGAGCATACAACCGCTTGTGAACCTGATACGGTCCACGCCTGTTTCGACGCCAGCGGATGAACAACAAATTTACGACTACATACAAGACATCTCACGTGCAGTCCAAGATACCGGAAACCGAACATATGACGCCGTCAAAGATCTCTCGAGCCCAGCGCTCAAGAAACACGCCATTCCGGTCGTCGAAATGCTCGAGGATTGTAGGCAGAGTATGCTGGCTGTAGATGTGAGGGATGGCGGACGGGAGAGGATACCCCCGCTAGCGTTTAAGACCGCCAGAGCTCTTAAGGTGAGCCCGCATGGTGACCCTCTATCTTACGTGATCGCTAACAAAGTGTAGGAACTCGTCCTCCGCGTCGATCGTATCGAGACGGGCGAATTGACCGTCGACCAAACGCTTCCCAACGACTTTTAACCTCTAATTCTAATCTCGTGCGCCACGCCTCGAACCCAACACGACACCGCGTTTACTTTCTTTGTTTCACACCACCCACGTTTTGAATCTGGCACGGTGTTGAGGCGTCGACTTGTTCACATCTTGCTTACACGCTCACCTTTCTTCCATCGCAGGGAAGGCTTCCCTGCTTCTTTTGGATACCAGCCCTGACCTTTGTATAATGTCGCTACGCATGAATACTTATTTTTAGTGTTTGAGTATGTTTTCCTTTCACTTGTCTACGCTGGATTGACAGTAGTGTTGAATATATACCATGTCTGGACGGCTTGTTAGTTGGAAAGAGATTGGAGAAGCGGTGGTTTGGGGTGGGAATTGGAAAGGAGCGAAAGGGGTTTTGTGTCATGAGTTTGACGGTCGTTCTGATTGTGATGGTTGGGAGCAGGAGCGGCGGAAACCGAGCTTTGGTTAGAGACGCTTGCCGTTACGGTAGAAGAGCATTGGGAGAACGAAGAGAAGAATTGAGATGTACTCTTGATATGGCGTTCGTGGTGTGATCTAGTGGTGCTGTTTTCGTACCATGTACCACCATCCCGTGCACTCAATTCCGGACCGTACCACACGACTTGGTGTCCCAGTAAGCGCCCAATTTAGCACTTTCCAGATATTGCACCCTCGAAGCTACAAGCCACACGGGCTATCGGCTAGCTGCAGCGAACGCCCAGAGTCCGCATGACGTCACGCGGACCCGTCACGAGTACCTCAGCCACGACCAGGGTCCTCTCTAAACAACCACTGCCAACTTTTACTCCACCTAAAATCCACTCGACTGCAGGAAGAATCCACAGCTCCCTCCTCACGCGACATCGTCGACTCCACGTCCACAGAAAAATCGTTGGCGCATTGAAGAGAGAGAATTGAAAGGACCGAAGGACAAAAGCTATCGTGCAAAGATGGCAGCATTCCCAGGCAATATGCACATGCAGCTCCCTCCGTACAACGACCATATTTTGACGGTTACGGAGAGGAGTTGTCCGGATCCGTACGTGCTTTGGGATAAGGGGACTTATTATATGGTATGCGCAATGGGCCATGCTGGGGAGCGGGCAGGAGGGAATAGGAGGGCTAACAGAGCGCAGACCTTCACGTGTGGGGATCGGATTGAGATTTGGTCTGCGGATACGCTGTTTGAGTTTGAGAAGAGGGCGAAGAAGGATGTTATCTGGCGCCCACCGCCAAACACTCCCTATTCCGGCGATCTCTGGGCTCCAGAACTCCACTCCATCCACGGACGTTGGTATGTCTACTTTGCCGCCGACGATCCTGCCCACGGAAACCGCACCCACCGCATGTTCGTCCTAACCGGGCCTTCTTCCGAGCTCTCTCCGCTTGACTCCTCCGCCTGGTCCTTTCACGGCCGGCTCGAAGGCATGCCCGAAGAGCAATGGGCCATTGACGGCACTGTCATCTCACTCCACGGCGGCCTCTGCTTCGTGTACTCGGGCTGGCCACTCGGCACATCCCATAATGAAAGCAGACAGGAGATTTACATCATCGAGATGACGAGTCCGACAGCTTGTACTGGAAGGCCAATACGGATCAGTACGCCTGACGAACCCTGGGAGTTCTCAGGTACGAGCGGGATTAACGAGGGTCCGCAATTCTTGTGCTCGCCTGATGGACGGTGGCGCGGTATTGTGTACTCCTGCGCTGGGAGCTGGACACATGAGTACAAGATGAACGTGCTCTACTTCACAGGCGGTCACCCCCTCTCCCCAACCTCGTGGGCGAAATCGAATCGTCCGCTCCTACAAGCCGCCCGCGACGACACACCGCCCTACGGTCCTGGCCATGGAAACTTCGTCACAATCAATAGTCCCGGTGGTCAGGAAGTATGGGGCGTATTCCACGCGACGGACGCGAAGACGGGATGGGAGGGCAGAAAGGCGCGCGTTATGCGGGTGGGATGGGGTCATGGCGGACCTTACATGGGAAGCGGGTTTTGTGGTAGGTGTTGCGGGGAGGTGGATCACTTTCTTACGGGGTGTGATGGCGGACAGTGTGGTGGGAAGGGACACGTGGGGGGTCATGAGGGAAACCAGTTGGGTACGGGTAGCGGGTTCCCGGGTAATAAGACGGAGTTGAAGAGGGAGGCTAAGGAGTTGGTTGGGCAGGGGAGGAAGTTGATTGGGAAGATTTTCAAGTGAAAAGCGAATAGGTGGAGGTGTGCGTTTTTCGTATTTATTTGCAATCGCCTCAACGGGTCTCAAATCGGAGAAACGATGCAGTCTTCCGTAAGTCGGGACTCTTCGACACTTCTTAATTCCGAAAAGGTATACTGACTAGTGGACATCTATCGTGACATGACCTCCAGCTGATTTTGGAGGCACGTGGGCTCGCTCGGTTGCACCTACCCCGCGTTTCTGTTGAGAACACACCATTTCAGCCTCATGCCAATCCTCGACACGTCGCCAGGCATCTACGCCAAGATGGAAACATCTTCAGCCTCCCATCCCGCCGACGTCGTCTCGCTCCCCATCTGGACTCTTCAACTTCGAGTCCACTCATTACAGTCGCCTCCTCAACCGCGACTGTCCCAGCATCACGAGGTCTGAACTTGTTGTCATCCAGGGAAAAGAAAAATGCCGGAAACGATCTTATCTACGCTACCAACCGAGCTCCTTCTCGAAATCGCAGTATACCTTCCCATCCCCTCAGCAGCAGCGCTCGCGTTGACATGTCGCCGCATGTACGCCATGTTGGACGACTACAAATGGACGGACTTCAAAGCGAGAGAAACATCGGTCTACGAGAACTTGCTAGAGCTCATCCAACGTGACGATCCGAGATGGACTTTCTGCAAGAGCTGCCAATCTATTCATTCAACCAAGGACTCTCTCCGCCTCTCGGAACTAGATCTTGCGGCAAAACTCGAGCAGACGGACAGCTATGATGACGATATGAAGTGCATCGGCCTGATTTATGGTCCGAGGATTCCTGGCAAGACAGGGAAGCCTGAGGTCCTTCTGGAGGTCCTGAGAGCTCATGTGCGATTGGTGGAGCTTCGAGGCTTCCGATATGACCCGAATGGACTGCGAAACAAGGGGCTCTGTCTCGATCTTCTTTCCATTAATGAGACGAGGATTTTGTCTCTTCCGGCTTTGGACGACTTGGAATCCATCGACGCCACAATAAACTACTCCACGGCGCCGAAGCTGAATCAAGGAAATACGAATCTTATGCTTCAGACCACAGTCCGCGCGACTCTCTCGAGCGCGTTGGTGGACCGCGGCGACACCTCGATATTAAATCACGACAAAGAAGACCGTTTTCGACAGCTTCGTCGCGTACTACAACTGCTCAACGTCCAATGTTGCCTGCATTGCAGCCCAGCTCAGATGAGCAACGAGATCGTCTGCAAGCTGTCACAATACATGCTGTTCTCTTCAGAATGTGGCTGCTCTCAGTGGCAACCAGAGAGAATCTGCAAGCACCATCAGAGACACAACTGCTACTGCATATCGGAAGTCATAGTGTCGCCCATGGGTGCCGACTGCGTCGAGGTTGTGATGTGGCAAGAGTGGCCACACTGGAGCCTTGTGGCAAAAGTTTCACCAAAACGGGGTACAGTGAGGAGGAAATACCTTGGCCAACCGTCCGGAAACACAGTTACCGTGAACGCGAGGTGGTCGATTTCCTGAGGCTCACTGTTCGCTACCGGCCTACAACGTAATGAAGCGGTCGGAACCGGACTCTGCGCTTCGGGATCATGTCATGGGGAACGTCTAGTGTTTGAATTACTGAATAGTATTTCGATTTTGGCGTTCAGAGCCGGGTAATAGTACAATGAAAATGCAATGGATCGCGATGTAAAGATCCGTCCAACAGGAGACCGAGCTAAAAGCTACATGCTAGAAGAGAGGCCAACCGAATTTCTCCAGTGGCTAAGAAGTGAAAGGCCACATCATCATTGCAGCCGCTTTAATCCAACAACCCGTCAATTTCATAGACGGAACCAGCCCAGGCCGCGGACCTGGGTCTTAACAGAGCGCTTAGTCTCTCCCACGATAGCATCAGCCGGAACATCTTTCAGATCCATCTCAATGCACTCGCTGGAAGCCTTCTCCCAACCGACGGATGTAACGCTTCCGGCATCGTTGTAGAGGTACTTGCTGCCATCGGCGAGGGTGGCTTCGATCTTGCCAGTGTAATCACCGTCAAAGCGTCCGGAAACAGCCCACGATTGGCAGTGGACGGCCTTCTGCGGCGGAAGCATGTTGGCGACAGCACCGCTGCCCTGGGTAATTGAGAGATCCTTCTTCGAGCCCTCGGTCATGGCGGTGGAGTCCTGTGATGTTATGTCAGAAATGTATCGGGTGGAGGATGGACTCTGGAGATACTTACCATGTTCTGGCGTTGGTACTCAAACTTAGTCGCAACATCGATCTTGCCCTTTGTCACGAACGGGATGCCGACCTCGCCGCCGACAGTGACTGTGATACCAGCAGTCCACTGGTTCGTCCGTTGGCTGGTGATAGTCTTGGAGGTATCCCTAGATGCGGTATTGGTGAATGAGTAGGTCTGGTTAGGTCCGCCGACGGGGTTAGTGTTCTTGTAGTAAACGTCGGCCAAGTTCACATTGTCGATTCCCCGTTGTTCTTCATTCCACTTGGTCAAGTCTTCGGCAACGACCAGATCGACCAGTTCAGTCCTGACTACCTTGCCCTTCAGCATTTTGAACTCGATGCTGCTGAGCCAGGCACCGGACCGGGTCTTCGCTCCAAGGATGAGGCCGCCGGCGTTATCGACCGTGATCTCGCTGCTGTCGACTTTCTTGGCGTTGCCGCCGACTTCGAATATGTCCTGGCCGCCTTGGGTGATGATGATCCTGCCGACGGCGTCCATTGGGTCGCCGTCATCCGGCTTGTTGTTCCAGAGCCTGATGCCTACACCACAAGTCAGCTATAATTCCGAAAAGCTCGAAGCAATCCACATACCAACTTCCGCACCAGCATCCCACTCCTTCACCTGGTGAGCCTGGACATTATCATTCGGCACACTGCCGCGGATAGGTCCCCAGCCCGACTGCGAGAACTTGAACCTCACAGCCTTAACTTGAAACTTTGCGGACCACGCCTCGATGCCGACGATGGTCTCGCCGGTGCTCCACTTGGAATCGCACTTGGTTTCGGGGTCGTCGCCTCCTGGGAAGGCGGGACCGGCTACCTGCGAGGCGGCGAAGGGAGCTTCTGTTGCGCTGGCATCGCAGTTGTCGTCGGCGCTGGCGAAGGCTGCCAAGGAAACCAGGAAGACCTGGTTGAGGAGGGAGAACCGCATTGCGTAGGAAGCGTTGGAATAGGGTTTAAGAAAGCAAGTTGTTGTAGAGAAGGGAGTGACGAAACGAATGGACAGTGCGTCAAGTACTGCTTTGTAGTAAAGAATGAATGGATTGAAAAGCCGATGCTGCGGATGATATACAAACCTACGGCAGACCGTACATCTTATACAAATCCAGCAATCTTCGTCGAGTCAAGTGCAAATCCCTCCCTACCTATTCACAAAGCCCGTTGCTCGAGATGCCATCCTTCGAGCATGCACGCCCACGGTCTGCCTTACCGTGCATGGATCTCTTGCCATGCCCAGATGCCTGTTTAGTGGTCCATTGAGCATAAACGCAGCAGACCGCAATCACCGGCGTTTAGTTTCACGCCAGGGCCACCTCTTGGGAGCAATGGTGACGATCCGTTCGACACATGCATCCCATCGCAGTGCAGCACGGTGCTCCGCCTCAGCCCCAGCCGCTTGTGCCAAGCACTGCGCACTCAGGGAAGATGTTCGTTCCTGCGCGCCACGCTCGACCTTCTCGAATTAACCTTAAATTGTAGGATTCGAGTTTGGTTTCATCTCCTGGCACTAGCCTAGATTAGCCGCGTGGGTCGATCGTTGCGTTGGAATTGGACCTTGGTGTGAGGTGCGGAGTTGGGGAAGGGAGCTATGGACGCAAGATAATTCTGCAGAGATGTAATTACGTCGGCGGTGTGGTGGTCGTGTGGTGGTCGGGTGGTGGTCGGGTGGTGGTCGGGTTGTGGTGAGAGTGTTGGATGGAACATCACGAGATACTTGTTGCGTACGTCAAGAGTGTCTGCTCCCGTCCCTCTCCTTGCTATTGAGAGTAAACTACTGCAAAACATAAGGAGAAGCGCCCAGTTCCCCTTCTCGTCCCCTACTATTAACACAGCCTCTATCATAAAAATTCTCGAAACACCGGAGTTCCCGTCTGCTGTATAGCTCATAAGGCTGAAGCACGCCAACCCCAAACCAGCAATCCAGCCCCCAAATAAGCGAATCTCGAACCCCCATCCCCACTGGCAATCTCCCAAACGCATTTACTGGATAAGGACAGCGGATAAGGCTTTTAGGCTTTAAGCGTGAACACGAAACATTTGGATCGTCGGGACCTGCAGTGCCGGGTACCGCCTTCGCATGTGCTAGGCGGCTAGGGGTGAGGGTATTATTTTAAGGGATGGCAGGATGGGCAGTTGAGCGGTTAGATGGGTGGACAGAGTGTGGACGGACTCTGGGCAATCGGACCGAATCGAGAAGGCAGAATTGCCACCTTGATGGTACGACGACCGTTGCGCTGGCGGGATTGGGCTGGTAGATGGTGATCGCGGTTGCGCTGCTTGCCAATAGTCATGCGGCTCCAGGCTGGCGTAGCGGCTCAAATTCCCCGAGCCGTGAACTAAAGATCAACGTCTACACAAATCGACTGCATTACTGTGCAAGACGGCTCATACGTACGACTGTGCATCCCATCCAACACCAGATAAATACCACGTCAACCGCAGACGGCAGACAGTTGCCGAAGTCCGACTGCACTGTCGCCCCTCCCACTGCACGTGGGTTAATCGATAAGGAAGGCGCTTCGGACATGCTTACACTGGACATTGGCGCCAATCTCAAATGGGGGCCGTCTAGTCTGTTCTTGGAACACAGCTCGTTATTACGTAGGCTTTCCAACGGCGGGCCTTCTATGAGGTGGTGGAAAGAGTAGGAGAGTCCGCTCATCGCTCCATTGCGCAGGAGGATTCGGGACCCCCAAATTGCGATCGATGGGCACACGGAGCACTGCCAGGTGCGCTCTCGTGATTTTAGCGGACCGCTTGTTCAATAGTTTTCGGACTTGGACGCTTCTAGGTCGCTCTTTGCGCGGCTGCAAGACAGCGCCGTCGCCGACGTGGTCGTTTCGCGGATTTCGTACGCGTTCGATTCGGCGTATTTGTTACCGGTTGCGCAACATTTGCTGCTTTTAGCGCCAGGTTACATTGCTGTCGTATACACTTTGTCTGGGCCTGTTTGCAGTTGATGTTTCAGCCACGATGTGCAGGTCCTGTTATGCCTTTATGAAAATCCATGTGCAACTTGGAGCTTGGACGTCCTGGTATGGGGCCGAATACTTTCTGAACATTCTCCTAATTTGCGCCTGCTCGATAGGTCTTCGAAGACTCGATCTCGCAGTGCCGACTTGCCGTCTTGGAGTCCGACGTAACATGCGCAAAGTGGTATGCTACGACGTGAACTCCAGGGCTGGGTATGGCACCATGAAGAGCAACGGAGACGGTGAAAGGGAGCCGGAGCTATAGTGCCCATCCATGGACTGCTGCGGTTGTGGCTTTCTTTCTTGACTTCGGTAGAGTCTCCGCTGCTGGTATTCAAGCAGACTCATCCCACTCCGGTGGCATGGCCTTCCGCGAAGGGCTCATTGAAGGCAGAACCAGAACAATTGCCAGATGAACAACGGGCAGCGCCATCGAGCTTCTTCAGGGCGTGGAGTACATTGGAGTGGTCTGTTCTATAGACGCGTGTCTAGCAAGGCCAATGATCGCAGCGCAGCTGGTAGGTGTCTTCACTGTTCTGTCGTTGTCGGTGTATCCTACCTAAATTCCATCAGTCCCTCTTTCGCTCTCAGAATTTCCTTTCGGAATATTGGGCGCTCCCGATCCTTCCGCGGTATAATAATATGGATAGTATTGCGCTTTACAACGGTTTTGTGGCCGTGACTGCCGATTCACGCGTTATGAACAAAGACGAGGCGTGAAAGGATCCGGCGTAGAAGCGGGTGGCGTACAACGGTACGGTTGTTGCGGAGGTTCTGAAGATGATGGCGCCGATTCGGATCGACGTGGAGAGGCTTGGGAAGGCAGTCCTTTTTCGCTGTTTGATGTAAACATGAAGCCGGTGAGTAAATGACTTTCGAACAAGAGAAACGAATGCTGATATATGAACAGAATCTTACGGGCTCGGGCAGACAGGAGACGCGCGGGTCATGCAAACTCAACAGCTCTTACGGCAGAATATATATTTGGTTCAGCATCGAGTTCGAGAACGGTGAGGGATGTTGAGAGGCCTGCCGGTGGGGGATAGTTGCAGATAGGTCGGAGGCTCGGAAGGGGAGAGATTGTGCCGCAGTTGCTGGTTACTATGCCGAGGAGCAACTTCGCAGAGAATCAGGGCTATAAGCATAGAACTCTTCAATACGATTGAAAGCGCGATGAGGAGGAACAAGTTCATTTGGTTCGGTAGCTAGGGACATGGAAATGCGGATGGGCGACGGAGCGATTCTATCCCATTATGACCATCGGCCGGAGCTTCTATACTTCGCCAAAGCCAGTTCATCTAAGTGAACACACCGACTAGTTCGGCAATAGCTGTACAAAGACTTCCACCACATCTACAATTTCGATTTGACCATCGAGTACCCAGGCAGCTCATCCAGCCACCCTTCCGTATCTTCCGTAACGGTGTTCTGCACCCCACACTTGTTCATCTCTTCTACGGGTTGTGTCTTCAGAATGCCCTGCATGCCTGGGCTCCCGCATTTGTGGACTGCGAGGACAAAAGTCAGCACAACATGGCCTATAGATAACGGGGCCGCAAACACTTACACATGCATGAATCATTCATTGCCCTTTGCAGCGAATCTCCCTTCCAGCCGAAAACGTAGTCTGCATGTGTCCCATACCTACAAAGCCGAAATAGTCAGCAAACACCATCCAGAGGGGTGATAGAACCTTTTGTCATAGACACAAGGCTGCGGGTCACGGTGTCTGGAAGATTGCGACACTCTTTGTGCTCCATGCTTACGTACCCTTTAGCATCGTTATAGCTCCACACAAATGGCTGACTACCATCCTTAGGCCACATGTCCTTGAACATCGTCGTATTCCACATGGTTTCGTATGCGAGCTGCGGCATGCGGATCGGATGGCTACCAGGACACGGCCCAGCCTCACGGAAGCCGCCTTTTGTCGTGGAGAACATATGGGACTGATGATCGGGACTATCAAGATTCTTTCCGTCCCAGCAAGACGGGAAGTGGTGGATTGCCATGATGCCCGCGGGGCAAGGTTCCTTGGGAAAATCGGGGGTTTCGAAGCCGCGGGTAAGAATCGTCTGGAGACAGGTGTATCGCAGTCCGTTTCTTGTCCCGTTCAAATCGCTGACAGTCGGGTTGCCGACAGTCATGCGGAAACCGGGCGGAAAGGCGGTTATGTATTGGTCGCCGTTGCCGTCGAAGTCTTTTTGTGTATAGTAGATTGTCATTCCGCCTTTGATGTGCGACGCGTTCTGCCCTTCATAGCCGAGTTGGGCGTTCGGGTAGATGGGGACGCGGTGGTAGGAGCCGTTTTCGTGGCGGAAGTACATTGCTGCTGTCCAGTAATTACTGTGTGGATACAGTCAGCGCGCGAATCTGTGCAGGTCAATGGGGTGTTGTGTTACCTGAAGTCTTCTGTGTATGCACATGTTGTACAAGAGCCTTGCTCGCCGATGTCGCCGGTCATCGTTGCGTTGAAAGCATTGCCACCTGCAAAGTTAGCTACTGTTTCCGATGTGATTGATGCTCGTTCTCCGTACCAACAATTTGATGGACATGTGCCGATGGGATCGCTCCGGGTTCGACCAGCGGGTCTAAGCGCTGAATGGAGACGGTCGAGCATCCAAACCGAAGGGCGGCCTGGGAGAGCCCAGCTTGGAGAAGAAGCGAAGACCACTTCATGTTGACTTGAAACTGTTCAACGTCGCTGCAGGACGGAAGTGGACGTGCAAACCCAGTGACCTCGAATTGACTGATGACGATCTTGAAATACGCACTGCGCTGCAGCGCAGCCCTTCATCGACTTGTATAGCATGCGTAAATCACATCTGCTACCATAAGTAGAGCGTCAGCTTTTGCCGGCGCCATCTCTTATCTTCCAAGCGCTTGGGATGCGGTGTTACAAATGATGGGTTTCATATACCCAAAGATGTTGACGCAGATCTTATCACCTACAGGCAGTCCTCTCGCAAATGGCAGGCAGCGACTCGATCTGCCGAACATGCGGAATGCCATGCCTTGTCTATTTCGCATATTGGATGTTGAACCAAGATATCCGTTTTGCGATTGGACAACTACCGATGGCTTACGTACTCGGACATCAATCTACATGAGTATGCGGGTGGGGCTCGCTCCATGGAATTCATTCGTGTCGTGAATCGCGGCGATAGGCATGTAGAAGGATGGGATTACTGCTCGAATAGTTTGCGGCTGAGGAGCGGTCCATGGACGGGTTTGTGATGTCGCAGTCTGCGATGTCGCGTGGCGCTCGCGCTAATAAAGGACGACCTCGTTCGAGACTAGGACACAATGCGAGAGCATGGGAACAGCAAACTACCATAGGCAGACTGCGGCTCGATGTGACGGCGGGATATTCTCACTTTGGATGCAGAAAAATTGGCGCTAGTGCCGTTTACGGCTAAGCGGACGTTGAGAATAGGAGTGAAGAAATCTGCCACGGTCCATCCATCCGTCCTGCACCACATCCGTGTGAGCTGATGTTCAGCGAGCCCAACAAGCGACACCAACTGCTGGATCCATCCTCACTGTGTTCCTTTGTCTGTTCGGTTTCGTAATTCGGTCGAGACTATATCTAGCGACACGCGAATGGCGCGCTTTGACAACATCCAGGCGGCTCACCTCTCCCCGCGGATCTTCCGACGGCACGAAAGGATCTGACCCAAGGCCATGAAGCCTTACCAGTCTGACCAACTGGGACGCCGCGAATGAGTGAGACTCTCCACCAAACCGAACCAGTCAGCCCAACGCATTAGCAAGCCCCTCTTTTCCTCAATACCACAGCGCCCGCCCCACCATGGTACCAATGAAAAGACCGAGTCGATCAAAAAGAGGCAAAATTCCCTACCGACCCGAAGGCCAATAGAAGCAGTCATAGTTGTAGTTTTCAACTAGCAAAAACGCTGTCTCGGACGGATCCTCACTGACAAGCGTAACGCCCTGCGCGAGTTAGACGATGGCCACGATGGAAGGATTGGGCATAGTCACCTTGCACTTGGATGAGGAGAAAAGAAAAAGAGGTTTCGGAGGCCGCGCAGGTCTAATATAGGCGGTAGGGGCGGCCTGTGTATCGGCGCCATAGGATGTCATATGATACGCTGATGAAGTTAGCGTGGGCTGGTGCCTAGGAACAGCTCGCTACGATGAAAACGTGAAGGCGAGTGAGGCTTAGGAAGTGGGATGCTCTGACCGAGAGTGAAGAAAATGTGGGAGAAAGATGGTCGCGGGGAAACATTCACGGTCCAAGAGTCCAAGAGCTTTGAAGAGCGAGGTAATTGGTGGTTGACCGCCGCTCCGACTACCAACGCACGCATACTGGCATCTACAACTTCGGGCGCTGATTCGTTGTGTGAGTTACTCCCTGCGCACATCATTTGTGGAGTCGCGCTGGCAGCCAGTGCTCTCCTTCTCTTATAGCGCAGCCGAAGGCGCACTCTCGTGACTACGATGCCAGCGCTCTCACCATCGGATGTATCTTTGCCCCTGGTAGCGTCCACTTCGAATCTGAGGCCCGATAATACGTTTCCCAGGGATACGTTGTCTTAACGGCCCACGACCACTACGTCTTCGGCGGACCTGCAGGAAAGCACATCAAAAGACGGCTCAGGCAATGGGGATAAGGTTTGAGCAGACAGAACCTTCTCATCTATTATCATTTTTGGTATTCTGGCGGTCGCCTTCGCTATTTCGAATGGTATATGCCAATGGAGGAACAAGGATAGCTTTTCGCGACGACGTCTTCGCCAGTTGCGGGGCATGCTTCATAAGAGCAATGTACAAGAGCTCTTCCCATGGCTCTGCTCGTAAGATTTTTGCACGAAATCTGTCAAGTGAATGATGGACACTGGCATCAACTATACTCACTTCGCACCATTCCTTTTCGATGGACTTTCCACCACATTTCTGCTAATCTTTGGAATACTTTACTTATGCAATCCTGGCTCTTCTAAGGTGACTTTCTCGCCGTGTTTTTATGACCGTACAGCATCCAGAGAATTTACGAGTATGTATTGGAAGCGACTGCATGGACTCGAGCCTTCTAGCGAAGCCTGTAGCCTACATCGTACAAAGCAGACCTGACATGAAGCTCTTTCTAAATATCCGAAAAGTATTGTCCTTTTTAGCTTCTAACATCAAATCCGGCGCACATCTGCAGTATTGGATTTATTGCTCATGTCCTCACTATACCTAACCATTCGTGCCAGCGAGCGTCGCAAAGGGAATAAACGTTGTACTTGCCCACTCCCGCTAGCACAATCTCCCTACTAAAACGCGCAGCCTAATCCTAATCTCCCACAACCTCAACAAGGACACCTACCGCACCGACAATACCCACCAATATCAGTCGGCAATCAACCTCTACACTCTGGTACGCGCATCCGGAGCCTTGTTTCTCACAAAAGAAATTATCAAGCGTTTTTGCCATCTCAAATATCGGACATGGACCTCTACAACTACCTACCGCAAGAGCGTCAGCGTCGACAAGTCAATGAAGGCTTTCCTCCAACCCCACCACAAATTGGACGACCGAATCAAGCCAATCCATCGCCCTCTTCATGCCAGCTGGACGCAGCGGGGCTAATAGTTCCTTCTTCGGGAACGCAGCCCACCATAGGCCATTCCAGCTTTGGCGGATACCCAGACCCATGCCAGTAAGTCTGCACTGATGCTGATATTTCATATAATCATTGACAGCGTAGTGTGTCCTTTCAACCCTGCGCTGCACCGGGCCAAGCCGTCGTCCCATCTGAAGATAGCGATGTAGCGCGAGGTACCTACACTGGAGCGGTGCAGTCGCAAGATTGGAGTCTTTCCCCAGAGTCCCAACCTTCCAAAAGGCATGTGGAATTAGCATTCCTGACTCGGGTTCTCGCTCAGCAAATGGCCGGTATCGAGCAATCAGATCGTGTAGACGGGGGCCAAAAACGCTGGGAAGAACGCTGAAAGAGACTCCTCTTCAACACTCGAAAGGAAGCTATTCAATTTGTCCAACAGGGCATGTGGGCTCCATCATCCGGTGTTTATCTCCCATTGAAACCTATATCTCAACAGTCCTACGTTGCTGCGTTGAAAACTGCCATGAAGAAAAGAGACGATATCTGGGATGACGCACATGGTTTCCTCGAGCAGAACGGCACCTGCAGCTACAGCGATGTCGAGATAGAGAATTTTTTTTGGGATATTGTGGTACGTATATTACTATGCCATCTAGGAATGAGCACTAATAGAAAGTAGGAGCTTATCGTGCGACTTTACTTCAACGGCCCAGCAGGCTGCTTCTCGGTTTTCGATGAAGCCTTGGTAAACGAACTGAATAACGACCCTCATGAATACGATTTTCCGGGCCTAGTTAGCCGCCTGACCCAACTTTTATCACACAGCAAGACACTGTGCCCGACTCATGGCTGGTGGGGTTCAGACAGTTGCGAAGTACGTTCCGATGACATCGGCTATGTATGAGGAGGCTTATGAGCTGCGTCGGCTGGAAACTTGGACAGAATGGAAAGGTCTAGGAAGAAGCGACAAGAGAAGGGCCCCAGTCGGAAGTTATCGTACGAGGTCAATGATCTGGGGCATCTTGGTAAGTGCTGCCCTGCTTTCGATAATTGCTTTTAAACTTACCTGGAATAGATTCTTACTGTTTAGCTACCATAGGTAGTTCCTCAGTCGTTCAAAACATAAATACTTGGATCGAGAAGAAATACAATGTCGGTAAAGTCTTCTCTGCCCTGGAACCTTTCAGCCAAGTCCCAATTGACATAGATACCCAATGAATATTGGAAAGCAAAGAGTCCAGGGTGAATGGGCAATTGACTACCTCGAATGACTCATGTGCAGAGGTGTTGCGCCACTACTTCAGAGACAAAATCAATAGAAAGAATGCATCCACCCCTTTACAAGATATAACTTCTTTTTACTGACTGCTGAGTGCATGGAGAGAACTATATCGTGGCTCAATACATTCCGGTGTCGTACTGGGTGCCGCTACGAAATTGTGTCAGCGACCCGGCATCTAGAATCGCCACTGAAAAGAATAGAAAAGGAATGCTCACTTAGCAATCCAAGTGCCACCTGCATACCCTTTCGGGTGCACTATTGGATGGTGTTCCTGAAATTCACAATTAACAGTCGTCAAGCTCTCATGTCCCTACATCTCTCTCTCTCGAATGTCGTCAAAAGATAAACTCACTACGTGGCACTCTATGCAATCACTCCCTCACTCCTGCCCGAGGCAGCCATCGACGCGGTCGCCGATGGATATGAGATGGAACGAGACTTGTGAAGTAAATCGTAATGCTAGTCCTTAGAGACGACGACATCATCTCTTTATACTTGACATAGCACTTTGAAAGCTATATATCATGCTCTTCTACCCGTTATTTTTGTATTGGAATTTGAAAGATGGTATGCTGACTGTGCAGTCCTGCGCCCAAAGTACAGCCGGTGCGAGAGTATACATATGTAGAGCTTGTTTCAACTGCAATAATCTCTATCAGACCCTAGTTCACGTGTATTCACTACAACCGGCCACATGCAGTCTAGTGAATCGTTCACCGTTCCTGGAAACGCTTCGTGCTGCACTTCACCTTCACTCTTAGTCGTTTCAACGCCGTAAACTTTTATTATCATAGATATAGCCAGCTTTTAGCGACAGAAACGTGGCTACCACATAGGGCTCTATGTTTACATCAGCCGGTCTACATTAGCACGTGCTAATAACAAAGACAGGTGAAGAAGGAATTCGTGACCTGGCCCTCATTTCATTGGCCCTAGTTCTACTGATACAGGCCGTCTCCGTGCGGTTACTATAGAAATTTCACAGAACTTCCGGTGGGTCACAAATGACGTAAGAGCCTCCGGCACGTTGCCAGTTTCAATTTTGATCGACGCTAGAATATATAAGAAGTGCCACTGGCCTGAAACGTTCCCACAACCGCTTCGCAACTGAGTTGTTCATCGTCACTTGAGTGTGAACCGCGACTTACGACACACATCGCACAAAGGTAAGTAGAGTACGACAGTCTTACCATCCCCTCAGTCCACGAAGGAAATTCCGACTGATTTACATTTGCTCCAGGACCCGACCAAGCTCGCCCAAGATGTCAGGCTCACAGAACGAAGAGAGGCGTCCCGCTTTGGTCAAAGAGGAGCATCCACCGCCTACCCTGCGAGATGAGAGGTCGTCGTCCAGCACCGTACCGTCGAGCGACCCTCAGTCTGCGCTTGCAACACCCCCCTCAGTTACTCTGCACCCTCATAAACCATCGCCTCTGGCGACTGCTCCCCAGCATCAAACCTCGAGCGTCACTCCGACAGCTATATCTCAAGAGAACGATAAAAAAGTCATCCGTCCAGATTCAAAGATACCGGCAACTCCAAAACAAGAGCCAGGCATCGCTTCTGGGCATCAGTATCTTTCACATGCAGGGATGCCATCGGGACAACCTTTTACTTGGGATAATGGCCACGATCAGCAACAGCAGCCCTACTACCATAGGTACGTGGGTCCTGACGGGAAACAATATATCAGGCCGGTGTCAGTGATGGTCCAAGGCCATATGCCACAATGGCCGGCACATACACATATCTCATCAGGCCATATCCCGGCACCCCCGCCTGACTGGTATCATGCTGCAGGCCCCTACCAGCCAGATCCCCATTTCGCGCGGTCTGTGACCCCAGCCGCTGCAACATCTAGTTTCGGTGGCGGCCCTTCGACCCACCCTTCACATCGCCAGTTCGGTCATCCTGAAATTAGGAGGGCATTTCCACAAGCCTCACATGACACGAAGCCTCCCCATGGCATCCATGCTCCGGCGAAGGTCCCACCTCAGTCTCCTGCTGTGCAACCCGCGGCAGACGTGCGTGAGGCTACATCCAACTCTGGCCGCAAGCGTAAGCATAGTGGAAGTCAGTCTGGGAAGGCTAAGCGACCCCGTCGTGAGAGCAACCAACAGGCTAGTGGCAGGCTCGATATGACCCCGGGCCATGGTTACCAGCTGTTCTTTAGCAACCGTGAGGAGGCTATCAACGGGGTAGATACACCGGAATGGAGTGCACCACGAAATGACCCCACCCTTCCCGATAGCGACGAAGCCCGTCAAGAGTGGGTGCGTAAGCTGGTACGTGCATTCTTGGATATATCTCAGTGCAAAGACCGCCCGGGACCTGTCTTCAGAAAGCGCTGGTTCGATCCCGATCATCCCGAGAACGGCTACAAAGACTTCTACGACCGGCGCGCAATCGAGAAAATGTGCTGGGATATTCTCGACATGGCGGAGAATCTGCACCGCAAGGGTCCCAAGACGTTCAGCTGCTACGACCCATCGTTTCAGAAGCACGTAGCGAAGACACAGGATCTGACCTTCGCGGAGCGGGTCACCAAGCTGATTGCTCTCTTCTGCCAGTTCAAGGCTCGCTGCGACAAAATGTTCAAGAGCAGCGTCTTGGAGACTTATGTGGCAGACCCTGAGACCATGTTGTCGACGGCGATTGCGAACCGTGATGCCAACGACAACCGACAGAAGTTCATTGTGCAGGGCAGAGCAGAAGTCAAGGGAAAACAGGGTGTTCATCCAGGTACTTACATTAATTAGGAAATAATGTAGAAATCCGCTAACGGTACACTAGTCGAACAGCGCCACACATACAACTCCGGTCCAGAGGAGTTCGGTCAAACTTTGCGTAGCGCAGGTAGTGGACCTCCGTCCCGATATTTGCACAATACGGTGGATGACAACGATATAGGCGATAGTGACGAGGACAATGACGACGACGAAGGAGATACGAGTCTTGAGCTTGATGGTGGAGATACTATCCACAATCTGGGGGAAGAAGGTGGAGACGAGGACGCCGAGGGTGAAACCGACCCGGGTAATTCTGAAAATGGTAGGTCTAAAGTGTCCCAGCACAGCAGCAAAGTCTAACGATTCCACAAACAGGTCGCTCGAACACCCGTACCCAGTCGTCATCAACTCGTTCTCAGATCCACACGAACGGTCATCGGTCAAACGAGGTGTATTCCAACGAGGATGGGGAGATCGATTCGTCTCTAGACATCGTGAACACTCCCAATGAAGGCTTTGGTCGCTCCTTCAACATTAATCAGGGATCTTCGCCTTTGACATCACCGCCGCCCAACTTGTCCCCTCAGTAGTCCTTCTACTCATATTGCGTTCAAGCCTCTCATTGAGCTGTTTTGCAAGATGGGTGAGAATGACCGGGCATATATATTGTGGATGCTCCTCACTCCACTATCTGGGATATGAGGTTGTATCTTGGCTAGACTTTTGGTCCTGTGGCTGTTTATCAGTAGGCGACCTCGGTATAGGCATTCTTGCTGAACTTTGTCACCACCGGCCAGCCTGGGCAGTTGAATGATTACGTGCACCTAGTTCAAATCGCTTGAGGGCTTTAGCGGAAGTTGGAGGATTGAGCGTTATTCGGCTTCGTTGTACTGTATAGGCTATACTTGCTCATTCTGGCGGCCGCCGCAGACGCGTACCATAGGCATGAAAATGGAATGATAGTCTTCGCATGCACCCGGTAACTCTGAATCAATGCCTTTGGTGATGAGGGCTTTATTGTGTGAAACACTTGGTTGACTGTTAGTTTCTCACCTGCGTTTCGTTGTATCGATGGAACACACAATGGCGGACAAAAATGTCAGAAAAACCGCTTTCAGAGCATGCTTAGGGCACTTCGAATCGTTTAATTGCACTTGCATCTGATGTAAGTCGTTAGCAAATTATCAATGATGCACGGATAATGGCATGCACTTGGATATTGCTGATCCCATCGCCACATTCAAGTTCTATTTCTCCACTATGTATTTTATTTGGCTTTTTAATATACTGCAATGAGACAGGAAATGAGGACACAGAGAAGCATTGCAAAAGCCTCCTTGAATATATACGTTGGCTCAATGTGTAATGGGGGTCTAATCACTTCGCGCTCGACATCGAGATTTTTTTTTTTTTTAAAAAAAAAAAAGAACTTGACTTCTTAGGTGTCTTACGTGCCAACATCATTGTGCACGCATATAAACACTTTGTCTAGCTTAAATTTTTTAAAGACAAGTCTAGAGACAGACATGCTTATGTAGCCTTGACATGTAATCAGTCGCAACCTATTTAATGCCAGCAGGCTACAACAGCAAACATTGATATTAAGTATACAAAGCCGCCAGCCATTGGGCATATAGCAAAGAAAGCATAGGATACTCACTTGAAATCCAATTTGCCGTCTGAAGGTCGGTAATTATCTGAAGGCGAATTCGTGAATCCAGCTGCCGGAATTAAACATTTGTACGACGACGGGCACCTGGGACGGAACCGCACCTTGCCCGGTCCGTTTGGCGGGACAAAAGCTACCCGGCGCATCAAAGTTTGTGTTTCGAACATCTCTCTCTTCTTTATTATAACTATTAACGTTACTTCTACAATTAGCGTTGGCCTTCCGCCATTCGCCCTGAACCAGAACCTCTAGCACATACATCGCCAACCTTTCGAGTGGGGCAAAGAAGTATGAGCCACCACCCACGTCTGCGGACGGCAATACTCCCAGTCTACATAGGCCCGTTCTTATTTTCATCTTTAAAACTCATGTCATCGACAACATGGGCTGCCTGGCGCTTGAGTATTGTGCTATTTATGTACATAATTCCTTACGCGCTTTCGAAGCACCGCCGCTTCCAGACCGATCCATTCAACTGCACCTCCGCTTAAAAACGGGAAGTTTCTATACAAAATCAATTCCAGTGTTCTTTGGTTTTAAATTCGACCGAACTTGGAGCCTAATTCATAGGACCTGTTAGCAGTACAAGATTCTCAAATGGTCAAAATCTTAGAGTTGATATCGACAGCAGAGAGTGGTTATGTAGATTCGTTGCACCAGGCTGTACCTACCATGCCGAGGTAGCATATGTGTACACAAAGTACCCGGCCAACATCCGATGGTGAAGGATCTGGCGTATCGCGAGAGATTGACTTGCGTTATGCAGTTCACGCGACCGGCCTGGGCGCGATGTAGCGCGCTAGCCTTCGTGCCCTGTGCCCAGAATTCGAGAGTATTTATATCTTTAAAAGGGTCAATTCCCTATACAACTCATTACCGCGGCCTTCCCTACTCAAAAGCTTGAACACCAGCGAAAGTCTCGAGTAAATCAGCCTCTCCCGTTTGCAGGCACCTCTGCTTGCCAACTTTCAACGCTCCATTGCTAGATCCCGACGACCAAAACCAATGGCTTCCCCATCGGGTCGAATGCTTCAAGAGAAGGACGACCGCGAGCGGTCCTCTGATCGAAGCGGCAGCCAAATTCCACCTTCTCCTTCCGAGAACGGTCAAGTGGCAGGACATAACGACTCCGAAAACCACATGTTCTATGCCACCAGTGACCCAGCTCATCAACCCCACAGTCGCTATTTCGTAGCAGATACGGCCGTCGAAGGTACTCCGAGTCACTTGGCATCGCACCTGGCACCCCAGCCAGCGCAGCAAGGCCTCTCACCGCTTACTGGGTTTTCTAGGGATAGGCGCCAGACGTTGAGCCCTCACAGTGCCCGCGATCTCCTTCGTAGAAGCAGGGGTACCGGTCAAGACCTTGCTACTCCCCTTAGTCCCCACCAAGCAGCATACGCCCACCCCTCGCCGGTGCCTATTGTACCAACAGCGCTGCGAATCGGGACTGCGCCTGTGTCTCAACAGCTACAGGAGGACGAGGACCAGGAGTACTCAACATTCAACGAGGACTTGGATGCTGCTGGGTCGCCTGATGACCAAGAGTATGGAGACGGAAGAGTGGATGCAGACGACAAGGAGTTGAAGGGCGAAAATCAGACGCCGCATAAGTAAGTACCTCATGACCTCCAATATCCCTCGTCACAAGCTAAAGGCAGTTTAGGTACTACGGCCCAGCAACAACCAGCTCGATACAGTATCAGCAATTTGCTCAGCAACTAGGTCCTGCAGTCCCTGGACAGCATTTACCAGCTGAACTGAATGCTTCACTCCAGCACCAACCGTTAGAGCAGCTTCCCGCACAGTCTCTTGCGGGCTCAGAGCCACCCAGAACCGTTAGCCACACCAGCCAGAATCGCTCTCGTTTTAATGACAGCCCGGGCGGATACACTGCTTCGCCCTCACAGCAGCAGGGCGCTCGCCACCGAATTCCGCCTCCGACTCGAGCCGTTGATCGATCACAAGTGTGGATCCCATCAACCCCTATTTCGGAGCCGGACTCTGCCCAGACTCCCTCGGGGAAGGGGAGGAAGGGCAAAGAGGAGCGGAATCATCGCCTTCCTCTCCGAGAGCGACATCGGGACACGGGCCTGTTTTACAACAGCCATGAAGAGGCTTCAAGTGCGACGAAGGGTCCCGAATGGAAGATGCCAGAAAACGATCCTACCATTCCACAGACAGATTCAGAGAAGCAGGACTGGGTTCGTCGACTCTACGATGCCTTCCAGAGCCGAGAGGAGTTCAAGGACAAAGGCTCCGGTCCCGTGGTTAAAGCGCGCTGGTTGAAGAAGGATGACAGAGGTCAATATCTTGATTACTACGGAGCGGACACGGTAGAGCGTGTCTGCTGGGAAATAGTCGTAAGTACCACTTGGCCCTGCAGCTTGACATTACTAATACATATATCTAGGAGATTGTATGCAAGCTACACCGGGTGGGCCCTGGCTGGATCCTTGTTTTCGACCACGAGACCTGGAGGAAAGGTGAGAAGGAGAACCACCTCAACTTCCACGAGCGCATGAAGGCTCTCATTGAATTGATGAAGGTGTTCAAAAATCGTTGCGACAAGATGATGAAAGGCGAAAACACCTTCGCCACGATTCTAGCACCTCTTGAGGCCAAGAAGACCGCTATGAACAACCGAGAAGCAAACGACCATCGCCAAGAGTGTCTTAGGGCGGGTCGGAAGCTCAAGAACGAGGGCACCAAACCCGCCACGCAGACCAAAGAAGATGAAACTGGTCTAAGCGAAGCCCAGTCCCATACGAAGCGAAAGAAGCGCAAGTATACGAAGCGCGGGTCGGCTGGTAAGTTTTTCTTCGAAATGTGAGAGATATGTCGTCCTCTGAAAATTGACACCGTAGGCTCAGAGGAGGCCACCCCTCACCAAGATGCCGCACCGCAGCCCCGACAAGCTGACTACACTGTTCGGCTACAACAGAGTCTCCAAAGCCTCCCCAACGATCTGCGACTTGGTCAGATGCAGCCTTCGCAGCGAGGAGGTCCTGTTTCCACGAACGCGGGTCGGCACGGTGGTGTCCATGGACGGCAATATGGAGGCCATATGAATCCGAACTCGGCTCCCTTCTGTTTCCAGCAGGATCTAGGGAACCAGCCTCATGGAGGACAGATATCTACGCGATACTTCGACGGCACGCCAACTAGTACCTATGTAGAACAGCACGGCAGCAACAATGTTGGCTCTACATACCCGCAGCAGTTCAACCAATTCGGTCATGGTGAATTGCAGCAGCAGTACTCGAGCGCGAATCCGACGACGCCTTACACCATCGCTCCGCCTTCCCAGGAGCCGTTCGGCACTCTCTCCCAGCGAAACATATCTGCGCAGAATATGAACGTCTTGATGATGAGGCTGAATCAACGACAAATGGGCACTGAGGGCACCGGGTTCGGAGGGTCCCAGGCCTTCCACGGCAGAGTCGACCAGAACCAGGCGAACGCCATGCCCGGCTATTTCATGCCTTCACCCACTCCAGGTGAAACTGCTACTGCTCGAGCGTCTCGTGGTCGGAAGCGCGGACATCATGGGCAGTCGCCCTCTGACAGTGAGAAGGCGAAGGACGCTCACAAGCGTCACCGCACGGGTTATTGAATGTATCGGTTCACGTCTCCTTTGGGGTTTGGCTTTGGGATAACGGGGCAGTGCTTTGATGGGATTTTCTTTGGGTTGGATCTGCTTGAGCACACAGGTCTACCATCCTCCACTTCTTTGAAGTTTCAGGCTTTCTTGATTGTCGCTTGATACTCCTCGCCCCATTTTCGACTGGAGATTTTCACGATTTTGCGATGCGCTGTATGAGGCACTCATGAGCGCTGGACCTACCAAGGCTACCCTTATTAGCCTTTTCTTTCGTGAGACTTTTGTGTGCTGCTTCGGCCCTGAATAGATTCGAAGGCAATTTCTCTCTTTTTACGAAAATGAAATATACCTCCACAATGTGACCACCCATGATTAGCTTGTGATGATAGTTTTCATGTTTTGTTAAAAAGACATGGTATTCGCCATCGTACTGTCGATCCTCGTTCAAGCAGAACAGTATCAGAAGCCTGAGGACGGTGGGGTTGCTGACCTCGCTATCTTAGTTTGACAGGTTGATGTTGCAAGACTGAGGGAGGCTCAGGACACTGGCCTCAACCGTAGTTGGAGAATAGAAGAAATTAGGTAGCGAACCAAGCATGACTGCACACATTATAATACCAGCAACGCGCGCGAATTTTAAGCCCGGTGTACGATTGCATGAAACGGAAAAAAAAAACGAGGGGGATTGAAAATGCAGGCTCCGCTTTTGCCTCGACACGCGATACCGCTAAAGTCATCTATCAAAAAGGAAGTGGCGGCGTGGTACGGGCTCAGTGAAATCGGAAGGCGCAGAGCAAAGTGAAATCTACCCCTACTGTTCTGCCTCGGCCCAACCTTCCCTCCTTTCACCACTCATCTCATTATCATCTCACAACGCACTTCCAGTCTTACTCTCGTAGCGAACATGGCACTTCAGAAGCCGACGGATCGGCCACCTCACCGACAGAATGGCGCAAAGACGGTCCCGGAGTCAGCATCAGTCTCGCAGTCCACACCAATCCCGGTCGCTCCGATGCAGTCGTCTACAGATGCCAGAAGATGGCCTAGCATCGTAGACCAGCGAGCACGGGCACTCGCTGCGTTCAGCTTCCCGGATGGCCGTTCGGATCCAGGACAAATACGGGCTATGATGACGGGGAGTGCAGCTATGCCTGCATTTTCACCGCCGAAAGAAGGGTGGACTCAAGGTCTTCATCGACCGCGCTTCGACTCGGCAAATGATCCCCAGGCGCTTTGCGTCCAGGGAAGAGATGAATTCCATGGACTGGCCCATTCCAGATCTGGCCAGAAGGCTGCGCCCTCCTCTTCAAACCCCATCGCCGCCTCTCTTCGTGGTGAGGCTCTGCAGGGTCCGACTTCGCAACAACTGCAACAACCGCTTAGAAAACGGCCAAGGACAACCCCAGCAGCCTTTTCGATGGGTCGAAAGATGGTGCCCGATTACACACAAAGGCCGGCGAAGACAAAGAGAACGAGCGCAAGCCAGCCGCGAGAGGCGGACAAACAGGAGAATATACCCATAAGCGATGACGACGACGTCCCTTCTTCCCGCGCCAATCTACGGTCAGCGCACCGCAACTCCTCATTCAGAAAAGAAGATACGGCCGATCCAGACATGCCCAAACCCAGCATCGAGACTCAAAATACACCCGACTCCCGCATACGCAGACGCCGTATAGCCGACGACGAGGGAGACGACGACTCCACAAGAGCGGATAGCTTTGGAGCTGCCAGCAGGCAACACGTACACGAGAACTTTGCGGCGCCACAATACGAGGTTCCCGAGTGGTTACAGAGCACAAAGAGGGCCTTGGGGGAGGCAGACTGGAAGCTGTATATCCAGTCGATGGAGAATTTCGTTGACGGGGATATCCACGAGGCGGAGCTTAATCGATGGGAGAGGACGCTCTTCCAAGTGCCGAATGGATTGAGGATCAAGATAAGGAAGGGTGTACAAGATATGGTTGCTACCACTAGGTCCCAAGGTGAGGAATTGGAGGCCTCGGAGCGAGATACGACGTCGAGAGGTGTGGACACTTAGGGAAGGTCATCCACGGGGGCGGCGGAACTGTTAAAGCCCTGGAGGAGTGGAAAACTTGGGGAAGTCGTCCACGGAGGCGTCGGCAACGGACCAAAGCGCATAGAATAGCCAGCTTTGTCCATTCTTCCACAATCGACTGTCATTATTATCCAGGATTGGCTTGCGCCCAGTACCCAGTTGCACCCGGTGCATCATCCTGTCTACGTGTATAGACAATGTTGAGCGTCTAACAAGGTTTCTGGAGATAGCGCGTCGCAGCGTTGGCGTTGCGACGCGCTAGTTCCTGACGACGCGTGTTCACGTGTCGTTGTTCCGTTGTCGGCGTCAAGTATACAGCGCGAGATGTGCGTGTAGGTATCTTTGACGGTCGTTTTTCTTGATATTTGCATCTTCTAGCAGTCGAGATTGCCAATTGGCGGTGTGGGCTTTCGCTTTCGCATTGCGCACGCTGTCCTGTTCGGGCTTGCCGTCATTGGCTCCATCATCAATCATCTTTGCAAGGGTGGCCCGTGCATACAAACGAGATCTCTCGTCAACTCGAAACAGCGCCGCTTTCCCTCATCTCTCCAACGCCAATTGACTCTCATGACAGCCGAGTGTCCAAACCGCAAGCGCTCGCCTACAAAGCCCGCAAAAGCCTCCAATGGCACTAAACACTAAACAAACCCTCAGCTTTCGCCGTCCTTCTGTCCTTCCCAAATCACGTCGCGCCAGCGCACACGCCCCTGCATCGTGCCAAGACGGCACGCCACTCAATCCAGCTCGGCCTCGCAACGCTTCGCTTCAACGCCGGGCACGAGTGGACTCGGTTACCCGCCGAGCAGCTGTCGAGCCTGAATCGTGAACCAAACTCACGCCTGGACGAGAGCTGTACGAGCCCAGAACGTCATAGTGCCAGGGGGCTCGTCATGTGGTGTTGAATCTTGAATGGTCCCCGGCGAGGGGGGGCGCTTTTCTTTATGATTGAGGTTGGTGGTCGCGTGCGTCCTTTGTTCTGTGACTTCTTCGCGTTTACGCGGGCTTTAGATCTTTGTCCATCTCATCGGCTTTGTTTTAGACACGACAGCGACATGGCAGAGGAGAAGATAGCTACCACAACGGCGAGCGCCTCAAACGGTCACAGCAATGGTTCCAGTAACAATGGAACGCCAAAGCCTCAATTGAAGAGGAGTGACACCGACGACACTGATTTCGACGATTACTTTGTATGAGACTACACGCCATCGCGAGAGAAGTGCATGGCTGACAACGAGCAGGTCGGACCACGCGATCTCGACCACCACTCCAAATGGCCCATCTTCCTGCGACTCCACGGGAGTATCACTCCGGAGATGATACTTCCCCTACTCTTCGTCGGAGGATGGTCAACTATGATCACTTGCATTAGCAAGTTCGTTCATGACCGTTCGTCTTCTGCCCGCCGCATAGACTAACCAGAGTCCCACGCTGACCATTGACACACAGTCGGCATCAACCAGCTCCTCCTCACAGTCCTTGGTTTCGTCGTCGGTTTGGCTCTCTCCTTCCGCTCCTCGACCGCCTACGAGCGCTACAACGAAGGCCGCAAGTACTGGGCCCAACTCACCCTCGCCTCGCAGAACCTCGCGCGTCTAATCTGGATCCACGCCGACGAGCGCCATGACGTGCCTGACGTCGGCAAGAAGGACCTGCTCGGCAAGATCAGCTGCCTGAACCTCATCGTTGCCTTCTCCGCAGCGCTCAAGCACAAGCTCCGGTTCGAACCGTATATGCACTATGAGGATCTGCAGCCCATTGTCGGACACTTGGATACGTTTGCGAGGGCAGCGGACCAACCGGATCAGAATAAGAAGCCGAGTATTTTCAAGACGGCGGGGCAATTTTTGGGTGTGCCGATGGCCGAGTCGAATCCGAGGAAGCAGCTGAAGAAGGCGAGTGCACCGCTCGGGAATCTCCCGCTCGAGATCTTGAATCACCTTTCGGCGTACATGAAGACCGTTTACGACAATGGTACTCTCAAGGTGTCCATCTACCAGACGCAGTCCCTCAACGCACTTACGACCCTCAACGACGTCTTCACTGGTACCGACCGTATCCTCAGCACGCCGCTGCCTATTGCGTACAGCATCGCCATCGGTCAGATTACTTGGGTGTATATCCTGCTCCTCCCGTTCCAGCTGTTCAAGTCGCTCGGCTGGGTGACGATCCCCGCCTCCATCTTCGCCGCCTATATCATCCTCGGCATCGCGTAAGTTCCACTCTCACTCCACCTCACAGCCCAAACCCGCACCCGAACTAACCGACCCAGCCTCATTGGCCGTGAAATCGAAAACCCCTTCGGCAGCGACGTCAACGATCTCCCGCTTGATGCCTTCTGTGAAACCATCCGCAAAGACATCGACATCATCATGTCCAAGCCAGCTCCCACGACCGACTCTTTCGTGCTATCGGACGACAATCAGCTGCTGTATCCGCTGAGCAACATTGGTTCGAGCACCTGGGCGGATAAGAGCGTTGAGGATATCAGGGAGGCGCTGGGGCAGAAGCCGAAGGTGCATTTTAGACATACGGAGAGCGAGGAGGTGCAGAGAGAGAAGACTCATAGTGGGCATGGGCATGGGCATGGTGCGGGTGGGGTTGTCGAGGCCGTGTGATGGGCTGGTGCTGGACGATGGGTACATGAGGGAAGCGGAGACGGAGATGGCCTGACGAGGAGAGGGATGGAAGTAGAGGATGGGGGAGTTTGATACCCAGGTGTAGGACGGGTGTATTGTACGGCATTTATTAAGTATGAAATTGTAATCTTAACCAATATACGATCGATTTCGAACAACCTCTCTCCCCTCTTGATAGAAACCTTGCCTGACGCCCAATATCCCAAACGCCTCTTCCTATCTCCCTATCACCTACTGCCTCCCAACTACCGCCATGTTCAAACCGCATCCTCCGGCTTAGGCGGCACAACCGCCACCATGCCCTCCCCCACCACTTCAAGGAAACCCTCCAAATCCCACTCCTCCCACTCCCTCTCCGAATTCCCCACCCCGTTCCCCAAAAACCCCATCTGGACCAACCTGTCGAAGCTCTTCCGCGCCTCTACCTCCGCGCGTCCCCTATCCCCCTTGACCAACCACAACTTGGCCAACAATGCATACGAATCCGTTAGGAAATGTTCCTGCTGTTCCTCCTCGATCATTTGAATACTCTCCTCCGTCAACGCAATGGCGTCATCAAGTCTACCCGCCTGTGCCAACTCCAGTATCTTGCCTTCGCTCTGGGAAATGAGACTGCGCAGGATATCCGAGTGCTGTTTTTCGTGGTCTGCAAGGCTGCAGAGGGGGCAGGTACATGAGAAACCCCACCGGGCGAGTGCGGCGGCGCGGTTACGGGAGGGTTGGCCTAAAGTGATGTACGAGATGCTGAGTTCTTCGCCAGGAGCGATGGGGCGATATGCTTTTACTGCCATGCTGATCCCCGCGCGGGAGAAGAGGACGAAGGCGTTTGGGTTGCAGGCGTGGTTTATTCTCTGGGGGGTCTGCGTTAGCGCGAACTCTTCAGAAATCGGTCAAGGCACGGTAAAGAAGGGAAACTGTTGGAGTAGTGTGCGACGGCACGACGGCATGAAAACGAAGGAAGGAAGGTACAAATGCCACATACCGAAATCAGCGGAAACAACGCTCTGCAGTCTATGCCTGCGATTTCGCTCCCAAAAGCGTTGGTCAGCATAACATCTTCTTCGATCTTCCCCTGTTCGCCTTCTTTTGCATCGCCTTCGCTCGACGCCTTGTGTTCTCCGCTCAAACCCCTTACCTCCCCAGGGACGCGTAACTGCTCCACCGCCGTATGTAATAATCTCCGCGCCTCCTTCTTCCCCACCATCTTCTCAATATTAAGCGCCACTACGACAGCGGCTTGGTCCACCATGATGGTCTCGAACTTCGCGATGGGGCGCGTGGCGATGACACCCATGCCCTTTCCCTCAATCTCCACAACTTTGTATGGAGGGTTCCCGCTGTATAATTGCTCTGCTTGGTCGAGGGTCAGGAAATTGTCGAGTGGGTTGTCGTTGAGCAGGGGCGCGGCTTCGGCGGCGATAGACGGGGATACGATCATGGACATGCCGGCGGGGCCCGTCAGGTTGGAGGTGTAGACGCAGTACTTCTTTCCTGGGGAGGAGAGACTCGTTGAACGGGCGCATATGGGTTTGTGCGACCAGGGACTTTCGAAGTCATTCTTGATGTTGTGGGAGGGAAGAATAGGTTTTTGTGGACCGTTCGAGTTGGGTGGGAGGAGCGTGTCTGAGTCTAGGATGCCGACGGAGGCAAAGGTGTGTTGGACACATGATGCACAGAGTAAGAGAAATGTGGTGCGAAAGACTGAAAAGGACGGATGCGTAGACATGGCTGTGCGAAATGTTGCTGAATTAGCAGCATCGACCACCTATACCAGCTATCCTCAACGCCAAACTCTCCAGCACTTAGAGTTTACCTTCAGCCCTCTTGTAGAATCCCATACCTATCCAATGTGCATATCCCGTTTCAGCTCGATACCTCATCGCTTATTAGCCGGGCTGCCGGATATTAATCGCTCTTACTGCGCAACGACCAAGCACTTGGGAGCTAAGACGGACCAAACATATAAGCCAACTGCAGCGAATCAGAAGACTACATGTAGTATTAGTGGAGACCACTAAGGCTTGTCGCCTAGAGAAGTAGATGTGCGACATGAAGATCTATGCCATGAGCCATCCAAACAGACTACGTTGCGCTCGGGTCTTTGTATACTCAAGACTTGCCGTTGGTGCGCATATTGCTGGATCAATGTTGGGAGATGATGATCGTGTGTGTGGGCTGGTCATACGCGGGCGTGCTGGGCCTGAAGTCCGGTTTGCGAGAATACGAAAGTCCATCTCGTAATAAGGGCACGGAAATGACATAAGAGCGAGATGCAGACACAGAGAGTTGAGGGGGGATGGTGTTCCTAAAACTTTCATTGCCGGATTGAAATATGCATTGCCATCCGCTCACGCAGTATGACGTCCTCCTCTTTTTATTTGGGGTTGCCATGTTCGTCTGCAGTGCTCTACACCACTTAGCAAACCCCTTAACCTAGACAAACGATCAACAAAACTCACTCTCCGCAACATTACAGTTTCGGCGTCATACCGACATAAGCAATAGCCTCAATCTCCACCGGTACACCCTTGGGCAGTTGCTTGACAGCGACACAGCTACGCGCCGGCTTGTGGGCGAACCACTTCTCGAACTCGCCGTTCATCTCGGCGAAGTTGGCCATGTCGTCGAGGAAGACGTTTACCTGTCGCGGTGTAAGCGCACGCGTGCTTGCAGTGGGATTGCAGATGAGGTGGGAAACGCGGACGCACCTTGACTACACGCGCGATGTCCGTTCCGGCCTCTTTCAAGATGGCAGCGATGTTCTCACAGCACTTCTTCGTCTTGTCCGCGATGGTGCCCTCGATCAAGTTGCCCTGGGTGTCCGCGGGGATCTGGCCCGAGACAAAGACGTTGGGCCCCGCAATGATGGCTTGTGACTACCATCCCTCATGTCAGCCGTTGTCCCTCGGGCTCGAACTGAGTGTGCGAGAGGACCGTATGTGGGGTGCGGGGTACACGCTTGCGAAGGATCGTGGAGGGAAGGCGCAAGTGGACTACGAGAGTGCAGGAAGGAGGAACCGACGGAAGGGACGTACGTAAGGACCGGCGACTGCAATTGTTAGCGAAGCTCGTCCATTGCGTCCTCGCATACATGTAGCTACAGACCTGGCGCGGCATTGGCCGTGAAGACCTTCTTAATGTCTGACATGTTGCGAGTTGGAGAGAGTGTCAATTGCGAGGATTGGTAAATAAGGAGTGGCGGAAACTGCAGTCGAGAAACCGTCGAGCTCAAGCGCAGCAAGCTCGTCGTATATCGCAGCTGTAGCATGGAAAGAAGCTCTCGTTCAGGCAAAACGTCTCTGGCGTGGCTATTACCGGCGCAGCGCTGACACACATTCACGTCGCCCCAACACGGCAGGTGGGGGACAGCTCCGAGCACGGAGCGCCATGGGGCGCCTTCTGCCCCTCCATCGATCACGCCAGAGTCAGCTACACGGCCCTGTCCAAATTTTTTCGCGTTGCGGAAAAGTGGGTGAGTAAACAGTAAGTGTCATATGAATTTTGGTGCTGAGCATCATTCCCGCAGCCTTCCGCCCGTCTATGTACGCTGAATCATTCGCATGCCGTGAAGATTAAGGTCGTCTCCGCCGAGGGGGAGATCGTGAGATCCTAGTATTATGCGGAGACGAGTGTCAAGTAAACCAACGCCTTTCCATGCAAACCGCTCTATGTGAAGTGAAGAAGATGTCGAGTTTGTGATGTGAATCGTGCGGGAGCAGGTGGTGGCATTCATTTCTCCTGGCTGGAGAGAAGGGTGTACACCGGGGCATCGAGCTTCGCGCGGCCTTTGAGGAAGTCGAGTTCGAGCATGAAGACGTAGCCGAGGAGGGTGCCGCCGAGCTTCTTGACGAGCGAGCCTGCTGCTGCCGCGGAGCCGCCTGGAACGTGTCAGTAACTGTCCCCACCACGCGTAAAGAAGAGTCATACCAGTAGCAATGATGTCGTCCACCACGAGCACCTTCTGTCCCGGCCTCACGCCATCCTTCTGCATCTGGAAAAAGTCCTCTCCATACTCCTTCTGATACCCGGCAGTCTCACACGGCCCCGGCAGCTTGCCCTGCTTCCTGACAGGCACAAACGCGGCGCCCAGCCTCAGCGCCAGACTGGGCCCGAACAGAAAGCCCCTCGCCTCCAGCCCCACAATGACATCCGGCTTCTCGTACGCCTGGGCGACATGTAGCTCCAGGGCGCGCAGGAGCTCCTCGTGCAGCTGCGGGTTGGCGAAGATGGGCAGGATGTCTTCGAAGAGGATGCCCGGCGACGGGAAGTCGGGGAACTGGCGCAGCGCGGCCTTGAGGTTTAGCGTAAGACTGGCGAGTTCGGCGGTGGGGGAGGGACCGGCGGCGGCGAGTCCTCTTTGGGCGGCATGGTGGTCGCTGGAGCTGGAGGTGAGGGGCGGGTGCTCCGAGGTGGCGGGCTTCGCGGCGGGCGGCGGGTGCTCTGCTGTCGACGTGTAGGCGGGCGCGGGTTCGCCGGACATGATAGCAGGGAAGAGGGAGGAGGAGGGAGGAGGCAGTCGGGACGGGGAAATAAGGGTACACACACGCGAAGCTCAGGCAAGGCAGCGGGGCAGGCAAAGCGTGGGCGGGACGGCGGACGTGAGAAAATGGGACCAGTTGACGCGCCTTGACCGCGCAGCGCAAGTGAGAAAAAAAGAGTGTCTGGAAACCGGTCCGGCGTGCTGGGTCTGCCCCGGCGAATGAGACGCCGCTGCGGCGCGCGAGTATTGAGTATTACCACCGCTAGATGGGCCGGCTAGCCTACTAGTCCTGTGCGCGGCCGCCGCGACGCCAGTACACTCGTCGATGCGTCCTGGAAGCCTCCACCGTGCCGTCCTCAGCTGCCCTCGCGAGCCCCGCCATCGCCATCGCCGCGCCGATAAGCCACCCACGCCCACTACTCGCTTCGGCCTACACCACCCTGCCCCTCCATGCACCACAACACCTCCACCCATCAAACCTCATCGCCTTCACATGTCCCCGTCGCATAATCCCAACAAAACACGCATCCCACTCGCACAATCAGTCCCCCATTGCCCGCGCCCCGGCCACCGGCCCCCATTCGCCATGGCCAACCCGCACTCAATATACCCATCTATTACGTCAAAGCTTGCCGGGCCAAACGTCGGTGTGGTGTGAGTCCCGTTGCGGATGAATTACCGGCCGCCCTCAGTCTCACAGCCCATACATTGCATGCTTCCAGAAGCGTATCTGGCGTCTGTATGAGGAATGGCAGCCTCGGAAGGCGGGAGACCTGCACCGGCGGCGACGCGAGATGAGATAAAGCGGCGACCGGACGTGAATCTTTCTCCACAAAAAGCACGCCACCCTGCAGCATTGGTGGCAGCCACAGAAGCCTCCAATGCACGGTGTCCAGCGGTAGGCATCCAGGCCGGCTCTCGCTCCCTTGCTTCTGGCGTTGTCATCAGGGTATAGGGTTGGCGGATCGCACGGTACTTGATCGATGGGCTTACTGAGCCGTGGCGCGATGAGTAACACCTGCATCTGACAATACGCCGCACAATGGATGATGCTGGATGATGCTAAACGATGCAGCGCGATACCGGTATGGTACATGGATCCTGTCGTCCGAAAGCAGTAAGTCCGACCACAGCAGGCTCAATACGGTTAATCCGAAGATATCTATAGTAGGCTAGGGAAGAGCGAGTACTGGGCTACGGTATCAGCGCCGAAAATCGTTCCACCCACGCATGCCGACACAGTACCATCAATGCAGGTTCGCGCTGCAGCTCATGTATGCATGCGTCGCGACTTGTCAGGTCCGACAATTATCGCGGCCGATCTGGTTTGCTCCGCTCGCCCACCCGGTGCGACACGTCAACGCTGTACGACCGGTGGCAATTGCTCCAGGTCCACACGAAAGATGGGGCTCCGCATCTCGGCCATGGTCGACGCGTTCCCCTCAATCCATTGCGCCACGGTAGCAGGCAGCAAGGGAATCGACATGTGTGACGGGCCTCCATGGCGCTTTCCATGCCATGGCTTCGACCAGTCGATCATTTCCAGACGTCCATGTTGCGCACCGTACACTCCTCGGTCTTCTTGCTGACCAGAGTACCTACTCTGTGTACTTGCTCGCCATGCTCTTGTAGGATCTCGGTAGCAGTGCGAGCATCTTCCTCCTTGACAACAAGCACCATTCCGAGCCCCGTGTTGAACGTTCGGGCAAACTCCGAGTCTTCGAGCTGACCCGCTCGCTTGAGCCATTGGAACACCTCGGGTACGGGCCAGGTCTTTGCGTCTAGCTCCGCTGCAAGGTGGTCTGGCAGCATGCGAGGGATGTTCTCCAAGAGTCCCCCCCCGGTGATATGGGACATGCCCTTGATGAGCCCTTTTCGTGTTGCAGCCAGTAGCGGCTTGACGTAGATGCGCGTTGGCGTGAGAAGACTGGCGCCAACGGTCTCGCCGGTGCTCCAAGGTGCTGTGTCGTGGAATGAGAGTCCTTTCTTCTCAATGATCTTGCGGACGAGAGAGAAGCCGTTAGAGTGGACGCCGTTGGATGAGAGTCCGAGGAGCACATCTCCTTCCGCCATCGCGGCAGTGTCTGGCAATATCGTGACCCCCCTTTTGATAGCGCCGACCGCACATCCTCCTGCATCATACTCGCCATCCTTGTAGATTCCCGGCATTTCGGCAGTCTCGCCACCCACCAGAGCAGCTCCAGATAGGCGGCATCCATTTGCAACACCTTCTACAAACTTGGCGGCGCTCTGAACGCTGAGTTTGCTGCAGGCATAGTAGTCGAGGAAGATGAGGGGCTCTGCGCCTTGGACCACGAGGTCGTTCACGTTCATAGCCACCAGGTCGATCCCGACGGTGTCGTGCTTGTTCATCTCAAAGGCGATCTTGACCTTCGTGCCGATGCCATCGATGGCACCTACTAGAATGGGCGGCTCGTCAAAGCCTGCGGCCTTGAGGTCAAGCAAGCCGCCGAACCCACCAATCTTTCCGTCAGCTCCCGGTCTTTTCGTTGACGCAGTGAACTGCTTGATGGCTTTCACGAGGTCGTTCCCAGCGTCGATACTGACGCCCGATGAGGCGTACGTGAGGGACTCTTCCACGGGCAGGGACGACACTGCTGATCGCCTCACGGTTGTTCCTTCGTCTGCGAGCTCGAGCAACTTCCAGTCGCACTCTATGTTTTCGTTCTTGAACTCGGTCACTAAATGACTGGCGATTGAGTCGAAGTTAGCAGTCGCTAGCGCTAGGATGGTGGGCCCCGCGCCGGATAGACAGATGCCTAGCAGGCCTGGATGTGACTGGGGAGTCACAGACTGCAGAATCTCGGTGAGACCTGGAATCAGCCCGCGACGGTAAGGCTGGTGAATTTTGTCCTGCATAGCAGTGTAAATCTGGCCAGGATCTGGTGGTGAGGCTCCGAGAGCGGTTGTCAAAACTGCCAAACGCTGCATATTGAAGATGATATCCTTCCGGGTATAGCTTTCTGGCAGCACTGCGCGCGCCTTCGCGGTAGACACTTCGAATTGAGGTATGATGCATATGCACTTGATCTCGGGAGACCACCTGTACTTCGTATAGTGACCGATATCCTTGGGCGGCTCCGGCGGGCGAAGTCCAGTGTCGACACCTCCAGCAGGCTCGGGCAGCACCTCGCTGAGCGGAATCTCAAGGCGCTCGGTGTCTTCGGGGGAGAGTTCGTTGAGGTAGGTGCCGACAAAGCCACCGTACAGCGCCGCCGCTACATTGTCCGGGTGGCGCTCCTCCATGAGGCAGTAATCGAGCATCCTCGCCTTCGACAGCTGTAGATTTCCCACCTCGTTGGCTATGTTGACACCGGCCACGATAGCTGCTGCCGAGGAGCCTAGGCCGCGCCCGAGGGGTATGGGGTTCTTGACGTGGACGTGTGTTTCGGTGGGAAAGGCGCGGATGCCATGGCAGCGGAGGACATATACGGCGGTACGCGTAATGAGATTGTCTTCGGCGACCAAGGGCACGGAGTCGGCGTTGACGCCCTCGTAGGTTATGCGACAATTGAGCGAGTGCGACGAGGATTCCTGCTTCGTGACTGTGAGCTGCACCTCCAGGTAGAGATTGAGGGCCAGGCCGATAACGTCAAAGCCGGGCCCAAGATTCGCCGACGAGCAGGGCACTCTGATGGTCGTCGTTGCCGCCATTGTGTGTGTTGAGAGCCGTCGGAATGCGTCGTCGACTCAGAGAAAAAAGTTTCTTGGGCGCCTCGCGAGGGGTCAGAAAAGCGCCCATGATCAGATCCTGGTGGGGTCAAACGCCGACTCGCCGACACGCCGATATCGCGGATCGCGGGGTTGCACCGCCACCGTCAGCCACAGCTGCACACCCTGAAACTCTTCAGACGTCCACGGCCTGTGCAGCAAGTCTATTGTCTCGCTGGCATCGCAGCGAGGCTGCGCATCTGCAGGGAACGGCACGATGACTGGCGATGGGATTACCTCGACCTATGACTAGATCTAGACATTCATCCCATTCCTTCGCTTCACGGCCATCAGATCGGCACTCTGATGACGAGCGGGTGCCTGGCTGCTAACCATGGACACCCGCCGAGCAATGTTGAGATGCAACAAAGTTGCACCCAGCGACGACGACGACGACGACGAGGGCGTTCACCGCTGCTCCCTTCTCCATCTCCACACCGCCACAAGCGTGCACCCAACCGCTTGCTCGTTCGACGTGGCCGCGCATGCACAAGTGCAGGAGACAAGCCGCAGCCTCATCCCATCGGACACGTGCGCAGGCCCCAAAGGCAAACTTCGCCCCAATCTCTTGCGCAGCGCGACAACTAGGCAGCCTTTCGTCACCTGCTCGCTGACTCAATTCGCGAATCACACGTCCCAGTGAGGAGGACCAGGCAACAAGGCTGACCAAGTACTTAATCGCAGTCACTGAAGCCTCCCACTCTGCTTCTTTTCATCCCATTTAGATTCAGTTTGGGAAGTCGTGTCATCCGTCACCGCTCCGGCCAGTCTCCCCGACGCAGACCTGCTGCACTCTTTCGTTCGCTGTCCGGAATATAGAGCTCTTGAGTCCCAAGCAGAATCCAACGCCAATCTATCCCAGTCGCACACGCCACCACAATGCCGTCGCGGTTGCGCAGATTCTCTGCCTCGACCGATTCCTCGGACGCCGAGGACGAGATCACGTTCAACATCACCAACGGATCGGCGCCGAAGGTCAATGGTACAGCTAATGGTGTCAATGGAGATGGTGCCAAGGAAGAGACGAAGGACAAGCCCGAAGACGAAGAGCCGGAAGAGCACATCGAGCCGGGCATGAAGAATGGGCTCCATAACTTGTATTCCGGCAAAGAAGGTACGTATCCTGCAAGCCGGTTGCCTCGTCTTACAGCCGCCCCGACTGGGTACTGATGAGTCATGCGCGTGACCTGACTTCTTTCCCGACCAAACCAAAACTTTGCTGACCTTCGCATTTAGATAAGAAGGGACGCTATCAGTGGCAAGACAAGATTCCCGAAGATATCGGCGACCCAGCAGAGAACGACAAGACGGCGAAATGGGCCCTTCTTGTACGAAATGTCAAAGTCTACGGGGACCCGACGCGGGTGCTCGCCATCCACTCCATCGTCGTGCAGAGCCCGCTTCTCAAAAAGTTGCTTGCTGGTGTGCTCAAGGGCTATCCTGGCATCACGGTCGGCCTTAATCGCCTTGAGTTTACAGGGAAGTTTGAGCCCCTCATCCATCGATGGGCCGAGCTGCAGGCCGCCATCGCCAAGCTCGGCGATGAGACAGACGAGGAGCGAACCACCAAAGAGCATGCAAATCTCCTGCAGGATGTTCTCATAAAAGAGTTCAAGAGTCTCATCGACAGGTCACAAGACCTGATGAACAAGCGCGTCATGACCTACGACGATCTATGGACATTGTTCCAGCCTGGAGCTACCATCTTCACCCGTCAGGACGGACAGGAAACGGCGATGACCTTGCTGGACACTAAATACGGCCAGGATTGTAAAGGCAACCCTTGCTTCTGGGTTCGATGCAAGTACGTCGACTGGGACGGCACACGATTCGGTTCCAGCAAGTCGAATTCATTGATCTATGAATACGCGGGCACGCGGCATATTGCACAGCTCCGAGCATTCCCGATCGATTACCATCCAGATGCGCAAGCCCTCCGGGCACGCCTTGTTGAGCGTGGTGCCAAGGCGGAAGCACTCGCTGGTCCGAACTATAGAGCGTATCGCGGCGTAGGCTGGCGTCTAGGGAATTTCGGCGCCAAAGACAAATACAATGTCGAGGGCCGGATCGTCATTGACACGTATGGATGGAATCGATTCAATCCTAGCTATGCCATCTACAACCAGCCGTTTACCCAGAAAGAGCTCGCTCAAGAGTCGCTGGACGAAGATGGAGAGGAATCGGAGGAGGAGTACGAAGAGGAAAGCGATGTTGATGACATGCCAATGGACGGTCACTTTGCAGACGAGGATGACGCATCGAAGCGGCCTCCGCTTACCACCGAGCAGAAGCTCATTTGCTCGCCTCTCCTTCGTGGCTACAGCCTGAAGAGCAAGCTTTGGCTCAACTTCTTCGTCAACTCTGTCAAAGATATCGAGTGGCAGAAGGATGCTTTCGAGAGGCTAGTACTCCCAAAAAACCAAAAGGAACTCATTCTCGGCTTCACCGAATCGCAGCGACAGCACCGCGACACGTTCGACGACGTCATCGAAGGCAAAGGCCGTGGCATGATCATCTTGCTCTGTGGACCGCCTGGTGTCGGTAAGACCCTTACAGCCGAATCAGTGGCCGAAGAGATGAAAGTTCCTTTATTTATGATGAGCGCCGGAGATTTAGGTCTTGATCCAAGCAAGGTCGAGGCCAAGCTTCAGGACATCCTGGAGATGTGCACTCGTTGGCACAGTGTCCTCCTCTTGGACGAAGCGGACGTGTTCCTTGAACAGCGCTCGCTACACGAACTAGAGCGCAACAAGCTGGTGTCAATTTTCCTGCGGGTATTAGAATACTTTGAGGGTATGTCATCCCTTCCCATAGCGTCACACGTACAGTCTAACGAGGTGTATCAGGTACCATGTTCCTCACGACCAACCGTGTCCAGACGTTCGATCAGGCCTTCCAATCGCGCATCCACATCTCGCTTGATTATCAAGAGCTCTCCGTCAATTCGCGCCGCACAGTGTGGAAGAACTTCCTTGATTCGTCGCCGCAGGAGCATTGCATTACCAAGAAGGAACTCGACGAGCTTGCGAGGATGAGTTTGAATGGCAGACAGATTAAGAATATCTTGAAGATCGCGCGTTTGCTGGCTACACGGAAGGACGCCAAGCTGAGCCACGATCACATCATCACCACGCTGGAGGTTACCCAACATTTGCACTCGGAGAACCAAGTTTCTGAGCAAACGAGGGGTACTCTGTACGGCTAAGCATTCCATCAAGCCCTCTCATCATTAAGCAGATTAACATATACGGCTATTACGACGATTTCCGACAAGGGTCGAGTGTGGGTTTTACTGGGCCGACCTTCTTGGCGTTCTGATATTGGGTAATCACCTACATAACGATTTTGCTTCTCCCCACACCCCGTTAGAGACTCATGCCACATTTATTCTACAGAATAATATGACCATATTTCCCAGGTCGTGTCAATGATGCGTGAAATAGGAATGTTATTAATCACGTGACGAGGCAGGTTCAACGGTCGCTCTATCTGTTTTTCGTGCACGTCGAATCAGATTCGCAAAAGTTCACAACCCTGTAACGCACGATAGATTTTCCGTCCCATTGACGTTGTTACAAGTCATTAATGATAACGGTCCTCCGCGGCTGTACCCCGCTTGGAAGGTAGCAATCAATACCGCGACCCTTGCGTTCGGTAACCTCAGATCCTTCGTCATAGCAGCATATCCTATCTACCTTGGGCGGATAAATACCCGTCGGATCTCACGTCGAGAATGGTGCTGCTTTCGCTTGCTTTGTACGTTTTTAGCTCGGCATCTATCGTCATGATTGTTACGCAACTACTTCGCGCGGGTGTCGTTTGGTTCGGTTTAGGATTTGGTGAAATCGCGAGCGCGGAGGGAGAGTTTAATAATCCGCCGGGCGTCGAAATTTGGTGCGGGAAGGCGTATCGCGCAAAAGTACGTGCTATTCAACAGTCTAATTTTTATCAACACGGCCTAACTCTTCGCAGAACTTGTCCTTCGACCCCGGCGGCCAACTAACGCCTCCGACACCAGGGACACCCTTACCCTGGAACGAAACAAGAATCACCGTATCACTCTACGCACAATACCCCTACTACACGCGCGAAGAAACGAGGGCGACATTGATAATCGACACCCCCGTCTCCCGCTACGGCGGCTCCAACCGCTTCGACAACTGGACCTATGACGGCGAACCAAATAAGCGCGTTCCCCTCACTGAGCTCGAAATATATATTCGTAACGATCATACAGGCGAGATACTAGTGAAATGGAAGAGGTTCGCGGTTAACCGCATCGGAATGAAGGTTGATGTTGATATCAGCAAGTTCGCAAGTGGGGAGAATACGCTTTTGTTTTTTGCGAATAGTCCAGATGCAATTCAGTCGTTTCAGACGCAGACGCAAGTCACTATTGTGCCCGAGCGGAACGATACAGGGAGTATGGCGCGATTAGACCGATTGAATGGGGGTTTACAGGTCCGGTCTAGCCTCACGAATGACGCTTGGAAAAATATCTTTCCTTTCTCGTTTTACACGTCCTGGGACTGGATCAGCAGCACGCTTTCCAAAACCTCCATCGCAGACGGCAAGGACCTCGTCACCTTCCGCGCAAGCGGCTACAACTTAGTCCACCCAGTCCCCCCGGGCGGTTCCGAACCCTTCGACCCCGTCCTTTTCGAAAAGTTCCTAGATCTCTGCGACGAGCTCGAACTCTACATCATGTACGACATGCGACACACCTACCAAAATGGCACATCCATCACCCAGCAACTCTCGCATCTGCAATCGCATCCCAGCCTCCTCTTATACTACACCGCGGACGAGCCAGATGGGTGGTGCGACCCGCTCAACGCCACCTCTATCGCCTACAACCATATCAGGAATATTGACCCGTATCATCCCGTCTCCCTCGTTCTCAATTGTGCAAACTTCCACTTCGGAGAGTACACATCTGGCGCAGACATCATCCTTGAGGACACATACCCAATTATCAAGTCATCTACTTTCTCGCCGGTCTACAACACAGTCTGCAACAGCACTTACGGCGACTGCGGCTGCGACAATTGCCACGTCAGCGACCCCGAGTACCCAGAATACGTAATAAACCTGTTCATGGATATCAGCGAACGTGTTGACAGCTTATACCAATATCAAGATTGGTTGCCACCGTCAGCAAACCCGTGGCGGGCTAAAGTCAAGAAACCAGTCTGGGGCGTGCCGCAGGCATTTTACGATGCGGATAGCTTCTGGAGCCGATGGCCGACCGCAAAGGAGGAGGCTGTTATGGGGTTGTTGAGGGTGAATCACGGCGCCATGGGCATCGTGGCTTGGATCTACCCCACGAGCCCCGAAATCGAAGACGTAACCTCGCAACTCGCTACCCTCCTCACACGACCCGACATTACCGATCTCCTTCTTACAGCTCCCCGCAAGACCGGTCATACATCCGGTGCGCCGCCGCCGGCAGGGCCGGAGACGGTGATTGAAACTGCGGCGTGGTATGGCGAAGACGAGATCCTTGTTATCATTCTTCATCTGCGGGATGTGAGTATGGTGGGAGCGAGAAATTTTGCGGCATTGAGGGAGAATGTGGAGATTGAGGGGGGGTGGGAGGTGCTTTTTGGGTTTGTGGGGTGGGAGTGGGATCCGGTTGTGGGGGCGTTCGGGACGGAGGGGTTGGGGGCTTTGGATGTTAGTATCTTGAAGGCGAAGATCAAGAAATAGTAAGACTGAGGCGGGGTGGAAACTTAATCTTGTAGCTCCTAGGTGTGGTAGAATGAGCATTGATAAGTAGAAGGGTCGTTTTTTGGTGATCCTAAAATGACTCGAGAAGATGACGATAGCATTTGGAGGGATGCGGAGGACAATGACATTGACCATTTTCTTTCATTTAAATTGCTCTATACGCAAAAAATAAGAGACTAACAACCCCTTCGTAGCTTCTTTGCTACCTGTCTTCCGAAGAAAGGAATTACAATAGCTTTGTTAGCTATAACATGCCATATCCCTTGCACGAACTACAGAATGCAAGTAAAAAGGCACTAGAAGAGTATAGAAGAATCAACAACAAGAAGCATTTGAATTAGCATTTCACAACATCTTTACTCAAGAGAATGACATTAAAATACTTTCATGCCAGCACATCAAACTTAATGAGGAAGATTTTCATTTTCTATTCTTTTCCAAGATAGCCCACCTTCTCGCCCGCCTCTCATACCCTCATACCGGGACTTGTAACGCAAGATCACCAATGTACCGCTATATCCCCGAGCCCCTCCAACTCTCAACAGGTACGTTGTAAACACATTAATACTGAACGCATCTCCTTTCCTCCACCATTCTCATATTCCCGACTTAGCCCTCCGCATCCACTTGGTCCTCGTCCTTATCTTCTTCCTCCTTGTCCTTGTCCTTGTCCTTGTCCTTGTCCTTCTCTTTCGCCTCCTCCGCCTCCCTCTCCTTCTTCAACTCCCAAGGAAGAACGCCCGGTCGCCGTGACAGACCCTCCTTAGCTGATGTATTACTGGCAGAGGACGCATCGATCTTGTTCGCAGGCCGGGCTTCGTTGGAAAGAGTCTGCGCGGGTAAGACTTCCGTAACGCCGAATACACCGACAGGAGGTAGAGCGGGGCTAGGCACCGCGTTAGCCAAAGCGTCATTGGCGGAGTAGACTGGGCCACCGAATGTATCGAGTGTGGGAGATGGAACGGGGGTGGGAGCGGGAGTTACGTCCGGTACTGAGCCTGAAGATTCTGCACGAGGCAACGAAGAGACGACGATGGGAGAATCTAGGAACTGGACGTTGGGCTTTGCGCCCTTCTTCGACCGAGGGGCTGGTTTGGTGACCTTGTTGCCAGGAGTCGCGAATGACCTGCCGGTAACCTTGTTGTTCTTGTCGAGCCGGCGGATTTTTGCGTCGAGCGACTTTCGGGTCCGCTTCGATATTGGTCCTCCACTATGCGGTGCTGGTGGAGTGATGGTATATATGACGGGAGACGTAGCGGGGGGATCGGCCGGAAGTGGGAGTAATGAGGCTCTTGTATGGGTCCACGTCGTGGCAGTGACGCGTTCGGCAGGCGCTGGTATAGGGACTGATGGAAGTTCCGCGGGCTCAGAGCTCCGATCAGCAGATGCTGACGGGCCAACGGGGCAAACATAGGGCTCAGCACCATCACCACGTCTCACGACCTCTAGGTCATACCGCTCCGCCTTTGACTGCTCGTAATTATTTTTGCGGGTCTCATTTTGCTTCTGGGCCGCGTGGGTAATCTTGTAGTGCGCAGCCGGGCCAGCGACATACGTCATGATCTTCTCGCTCCTCATGATCGTATCGCAGACGGACTTCCACTTTGAGAAGAGGACGATGAGGCAGTTGATGCGCTCGTTGAAAGCGAGGTTGGGATTGACCTTAGTCTCAAGGGCGCGGTCGAATATGGGCTCGCGAAAGCCGTCTTTGTGAAGCTTGATGCAAGCGTCGAGGATTTTGCGGGCTATGGGGTCGACTTGCCAGCGCTCAAATGCGGTCGTGCTATCTGAGCTCCAGTGCACCATGAAGGCTGCTCTGGGGTTGTCATGGACGCCGTCCTTGTTAAGGATGGCCTCACCCAGGCAGAAGATGATAGTGAGCTCATCGTTCTCGGTCTGCGGGATGCCGATGGTACCCGATGGGGGCTTGAAGGTAAGGCGGTAAGTATCGGGCCAGAAGCCGCTTGCGGTTTGCTGGAAGTCGTCTTTGGTGCACAGCATGGTCTTGCTACCCAGGATTGCGGCATTGGGGATGATTTCGCATAAATCCCGGTAATCATTAAGCCTGGAGACGTGGAGGCTGTTGATGATCCAGTCGGGTCTGCTGTCCCGGTCGATGATGTCGTTGCGTGAGAGTTTGGGAGAGGGTGTTGTAATGGGCGCCGGCTGGCGTGAGGAGGAAGCCGGGACCAAAAGACTGGCGACGCGGGCCGGGAGATTTTTTACAGGAACCCGAATTGCGGAGTCGTCGAAAATATGTGCGGATGAGTAACCGTATCTAGCCGTTGACTGTTGAGCCGCGGGCTTGTCACGACGAGGAAGTGGTGCTAGCGAGCGAGACTGGGCCGCTGCCGACTCCATGGAATTGGCGACCTGCTTGGCAGCTCTCCACAGCGGAGAGCCAGGCGTATAGTGGCCAAGCGCCCATTGCTAAAATCTGTCAATAGAGTCCAATGCAGTGTTTAAAGAGGGTAAACATACCGGATCCGTATAGAGGCGGTCTGGAATAGGTTCCATTTCTTAAAGAAGTTTTTAGATAGTAGAATTGAGCAGTAGTGATAAGTCGTGGTCGCCGCGGAGAGGAGTTGAACACTTGCACAAGCGAACGTGTGATATAGAGACCTTTTAAGTCACTTAATAATCGTAGAGAGGGCGTGGACGTGCACCGTGCTGAAAATAGTCTTGGCTTTAGAAAAAGTGACCTCATATACACCAAACCTGTGGTGAAGACATAGGAGGCTTAAAGAGCTTTGGTAGGTTGAATAGCTAACAAAGGACGAGTTAGTGGCGAACTATCACTTTAGGGATTAGGGGCAGAACAAAGGAATATGTACAAGAGCTCTCTCTATGAATTTGAGTCTGAACAATGCATTGTTGTGTAGAGGAAAGTGATGCGGAACAACGCATTGTCTCGTGAAGAATGCGACAGCTTGAGAAAGCGCGAAGAAAGATAATCCGGAGGCCCGATCCTGCATTAATAAATTGTATATAGATTGCCTTCAGTGATTTAGTGGATGGTACTATCGAACTTTATGAAACGCTCCCGTCTTCTTTGAGAGCTTTGCGTCTTTAAGGCAGACGACAAATTAAGCGGCGATTCGATTAGCCGGTCCTTCGCAGTAATAGGGCTTCACCAATACCTTGGAAGCGGGTTAGCTAATCATCGATCTTTACGCACATTGGATGACATTTTTCAGAGCTTGGTGGCATTTATCTCAGCTTCAATCACAGTTGCTCAGTGTAGCACTTGTCCAGGCGGTTCAGAGTACCGGCCCATTCTCCTGTCTGATTGCAACATTGAGATTCGTAACCGTCTAGTCCGCCCACCAATCCCCTCCGCTTTACCTTCGCCATCCCCCCAGAGCTTTCTAATATTTTCGGTCCTATGTCGTTTCTAAGGTGCAATATATTCCAGTCTATTTCTTCTCGACGAGTCGTCTATAGGCGGCGCCCATCTCCGCCTTTCTCGACACTTTTCAATGTTCCGACGTACCGGTTCAGCAGATCGATGGGCAAAAGGGGATTTGATTCGCGGTATTGATTTACAGCCTGTCGGCGTCATCCCTAGACGGATATTTCATTGTCTTTCGGCGTGTTTTCCTGTTCTCCAAAGCCCATTGCCCTTCAGGAGCGACCTTGGTGATTCCTCTTCTTTGTTGATCGTGTGTAAATCGACCAGGAATATAAGAGCTGGGGGAACGAAAGAACCCTTTTTTGAGGGGGGATCCGCGCTGATGTCGTTCCCGCGAGCCATAATAATAGAAAGTGGTGGATGGAGGGTTTCGTTCTACGATAGACTTTTGGAACGGCTCGGTAACGAGGTGGTTGGGGAATAATTTGAGCACAGTAGCCGACTCGATTGGTGGAGTTGGCGCACCTAATACTACCAATGGGGTGGGAAGGCTGAACCTTCACCTGCTTGAAGCCTTGTTTTCGAGTGCATTTCCGTAGTATAAAGCCATCTGTATGTAGGGCGCGCCTCAACTCCCAGATTTGCCTACCCAGTCTACCTCAACTGCAGGTCAGCGCAGAACCTACTCAGAATGTTGCCA
>MU005623.1:54991-101802 GCA_010405425.1 Lentithecium fluviatile CBS 122367 | reverse complement strand
GACAACATTTTTCTATATATATTGTGGACAAGATGCACATTAACGCCCTAAAAGTTTGGACCAGACCACAATGGTACGAAGGACGCCGTCGTCATCTCGACTAGCTATCATTCTCTAGTATGGTTCCCAGAGATGCATAGTCGGCCACAATCTTCTCCTGATCAGCTAAATGGTGCATGAAGACCGCTCAGTGGCAACGTGAACGCAGAGTAGGTTTGGCAGGCGATAAGTGTAACATCGTACGTATGCCAAGAATCACGAGGTGACGGCAGCGCGTCCGAACACACAAAAGATTCCATTTGTGCACCCGCTGCGACTCTACCGCGCCTATCTCCCCCTCAACCTCCTTCACGCGCTTATACACCCCCGCGCATCCGGTTTTTGGACCCACATTTTTGCAGACCCCGTCCACGATCGCACGTCACAAACGCGATCTACGGAATGTTCGACCTTTTGCACTACTACCGCATCCCTATGTCGTGAAAGCCCCATCCCGATCCACTCAAATTCTGGCGGAGCAGACAGCCTTAGTAGACCGTACCACGTCTTGCAGCAGCCGTACAGTCAGGTCGGTCGGGAATCGAGCCCCTAACCCCGAAATCGTATTACCGAAGGCATCTAGTACACTGTTCTGAATGCGCCTCGCTACCATGGGCGCGTCAACGCCCTTCCTCATATCCCGACTACTTTCAATCCCAACGGCTACACAGACAATTTTGGCTACTTCTTCGCAAACTAGGAGCAGCGGATGCTTGAGGGTGTCCGAAACACCAACTCCTCATATCGCAATGTAGTAAACGACGGCTACACCAATAACCCTCAGACCTGTGCCTTCTGCCAAGGCCGACCAGCTGTTGCAGATGCCCGATACACCGGCCACCGGGCCGGCTTCGAGAACTACGCCACATATCAGGCCCAACTTCCCCCTAGAGGTGTCTAAAACGCCAACTCCTCATACTTCCGCGTGGGAAACACCAGCTACATGGTCGGTCGTAGCGACTCAAATTCACTCCAGAATGGCGAGATCTTGCGCGTGTCTCGAACGTCAATATCCCGGTCCAGGGACTGCGGAACCCCAATCTAATCCCTTACGCCAACAACCAGCTTCTCCCCAACAACCCATATGCCGGCTATGGCCCTACTACACCTCTTCCCCTCCCGCCTCCCGTTCCCCGCTCTCTACCCCTCTCCGCGCCGATTTCAGAACACGGCTCCCAACAGCAGCAATATGGCCATGGTCGGCTTGTCACTAAATAGGAGGATTCTAGTGAGCATGACAAGAGCACTGGTCGAGTCTTCAACAATGTACAGGAGTTTGCCGTATTTTACAGTCAAGCCAGATGGACGCCTCCACAGAATGATGACAGCGTCCTGAGGACATCCCAGAAGGTGGAAGCCACGGTTGAAACTCTTTCCCATGCCTTCCGCAACATCTAGGACTGCCGAGATATTAAGGATATGCCTAAATTCAAAAAGCACTGGGCCGATGGCACCAGCCACTATGAGCGGAAGGATGTAGAGGTCCTTGCTTGAAACATAACGGTTAGTGCAAAGTACGAGTATTTGCCGTTCGTACACTTAATGTTGCAACAGATTTTTATGACGGAGATCCATGCCAAGGATTGGTCATACTGGATCTCCGACAGGAATCTTCGCTACAAGATTGACCGTACCAAGCACTAGACATTTAAGAAGCGTCTTGATGATGTCGCTAAACTCCTTACAGTTAGTCAGTTATGCTAACTAAAAACACTACTACTAACTTATCACACAGTCATACAAGAGCAAGTACGGGGAGCTTTTGAGGGGTGATAAAGTCTGGTCTTACATCGGTGCTCCAGATGCGCTCTGGAAATCCCCTGAGCAGAAGAATTAGGAGAAGGAGGTGGTGCAGGAGGATGAAGAGGAGGAGAATGAGATGGTCCCTGTCCCCAACACGAGCAAGAAGCGCTCACGTGAGGAGGAGGAGCTGGCCGATCTCCTTCTTGGCCCTGAATACAACCAGGCGAAGAAGGCCAAGCAAAGATGAGGAGGAGAGGATTTTGGTGTCACATGCTGCTGGCTTTGGTTATGTACGTTGGTGTATGATTCGTTGAATAAGCTAGAGGCATGACCGGACGGCTCTTGGCGACCGCGTCGACTGCTGCCTCGGGCAGGAGTGAGCGAGCGATCGAAGGGCTCATTATGGAGTCACATCTGTGTTGGTTACCTATGGTAGTTTGAGACTTGACACAATCTCAGACCTTGGTACTGAATAATTACCCTTTAAGGCCAACTTAGATGAGTGCTTCATTTGATGGCTGTTTGTGTGATGCTACTCAATAATTCTGTATGTACCTTATCGCGGAATTAAGGCCTAAGCTAATGCTATTTCACAGGCTCACGTACCTATCAGGTCACCCATGCATGTGGTGGAATCTATAATACATAAGCTATCAAGGCTTATCACAATCGGCTTTTCAAGAGAAATCCCCAGACATGAGGTTGTTGTCCATGAACCATGTAAGGGACATGAAAATACCTCAAGATTAGAACCAAGACCATGTTGCTAGCAAGCCACCCTTCAATGATAGACATTTCGATCCATACTACCAAGGTCACACAGGTTGAGCTTTCCAATTGACCCGTCTTTCAACACCCCGCCGTTTACTATGCATGTGAAGCATTTGAGTCCAGTGAGCATTTGCAAACACGCGATTCCAAGTACATTTTTTCGCTGACATTCGTTTTTCCCCGTGCCTCCTGAAGTGGAGGGATATCTAGCAGATATATGTTTCTCTGTTACATCATTTCCTTTTGTATAGCTACGTGCCTCTCCCCTCGGCTCCCCGCCGCCCCAGCAGCTTCACATGCCGGCTTGACGTTGAAGGTTTAGTTGACTGTACGGTTTTGTTGAAAACCGATGACGTGGGAACAGTGCCTTGTTGTAAGAAAGCTGGAGCAGGTCGACTCCTTTTTGAGGCATGAGAAGTCAATAGCGCCTCTCAGAGGTTTCGTTATGTATGTTTGGCATTTAGATGCAAACTCGCGTTCCGACTGTTTTCGGGACATGTTTGTGCGAGGCATTTGTTTTTCAGCAAACCGTGATAAGCAAATATCCTTATAACAACAAAAGCAGCACTTCTCTCTATTCTGTACTTCTGCTGTGATTCGTGCAGAGGACTTTTAGAGAACATTCAAAGAAAACCTCACTATATAATCTTAACGAAGTGCAAGGGACGCTTCCTGCACAAGCCCGAGCTGACCCCGTCATCGGCTCACATGACGGTGAAGCGGGACCCAGGCCATTCACTGTGTGTCCCCGCCGGAGCTGGCGAAAAATCTGCCGCACTATCAAAATAGACGAGCGCGCTCTCTCCCTCTCTCTCACCCCACCCCATACCTGCTCCCTCGCTGACACCTTCTCAAGGCAACTCCTCAAGATGTACCTGCAGGCCAACCCCCACTGGGTGCAGCAGGAGCTGCTTCCTTTCCTCGACGCCGTCTTCGGCGGAGAGTCGAACCCAGGCCATCCTTCGAAGACGATTCAGCAGTGGCAGGCTGAGATTCGTGACGCGGAGAATCAAATCAGTAAGGTCGTAAGTCCTGCCATTCGCGATAGGATTCTCAAGTAGGCACTGACAAGCCCTGAGACCAGCTACGACAACAGCATCATCACCGTTGACCGTATTCGTCTTGCCCTCGCCAAGTCACCGAAGCTCAGCGCAGCTGAGCGTCAGGAGATCGAGTTCATGACATGTGACCCCGCGCTTTGTCTCATCATCTTCGTCCGCCACGCCATTACTCAGGGTCCGTACCCGATGGTGACGCTCGGTTTGGAGCCGAACCCGAACGCGACGCGCGAGCGTGAGATGTTGCACAAGCTGGGCAGGCGAATTCCATATGTCTGTGCTCCGGGAATTGGGTAGGCTTACTATTCTTGGAAGTGAGGGGTTGGTACTAATCCTCGCGCAGGCCCCCTAGCCATGGCGGTGGTCGCCGGGAGTCTGTCTCGCATACTAACGGTCATGGTCCGTACGCAGGATACTCTTCCGCTCCTCCTCAAGTTCTCTCAGCTGCTGCTGGCAGTTTCGTCCCGGATGGCTACGTCAATTCCTCAGCCGCTGGAGTCCCGAAGACGAATGGCACGTCAGCTGGAAACGATCAATCTCGTGGACGCACTTCCCTCGGATACTCCCGGGGTGGCGACTTGTTTGAGTACATCAACGGCGCCAATGGCTTGAACCACCGAAGCACCAAGTTCGACTTTGATACGGATGAGTTCATCAATCGCCTGAATGGCCTGGCTCTTCAAGATCGAGACTCCTTGGCGAAAGAATCTGTTCGTTTCCCCTGGGCACCAGACTTTATTCCTGGTGCTTCTGAGCACTTGACGCTTCCTATGCTCGAGAAATACAACTGGTTTGGTTAGGTAGAATCGGTTTTTGGCGCGTAGTTGGAAAATCCCAGAGTCTGGGTTGATTTGACAACAGCGCTTGAATAGTCTTGTTCACATAGCGGGAAGGAACTATGGCCAGTCGTGGCTTATATCTGCACCTGAATGGGTCGTCTACGGGCACTGGCAGATGAAACAAAATGTCCAAAGGTTATTGAGGATTCCCGCTCTCATCATGGTTAAGAGCTCAAAAATGAGGAACCCCAATTGATCGTACACCTAGGGCGATGTGGCGATACGGCGATGATGTGTTATTTTACTGGCTGCGGCGAACAACATGTTGAAGCTGTCAGGTATCGCAATTCCACGTTCGTGCGCAACACTCCTCTCCAAGAATACTCTCCCTACAGTACTCTAATGGAAGTCAGTCTGGTATACACGGTTTTCAGATACAGATTTCTTTCTCCACGGGCGCGTTCTGTATAAATTAGTGCGTGCATTCTCTGGGTCTAATATTTCACTGGATTACCACACCTTCCATGGATTTACATTTTGACCCATCAGCTGATAATCAAAATCGTTGATGTGGGCTAGCAATTATGCCCGTGACACTGCTGCACTTCCTCAAGTGCTGTCACAGCACATAAGACTTTCTTTAAAAGGCACGCCCCTGACGTCACTCCTCAAAACATTCCATTCCATGCCCACTCAGTCTTATATACGCGTTACCTGGGCTGTGAGATCTGGAAGTTTAGTAGACCGTCTAAGGAGCCGCCTAGAATTCCAGCATTCTTGAGGTACGCCGTAGCCGAGCCCAACAGATTCGGTCTGCCAGTACGTTTCCTCTCTTCCCAACGCGTCAAACGAATGTATATTTCCGGCACTTTGCGTGGCCCGTCAAGTGTCAGGCTGACCCGCTTGACATCACCAGTGGAAATATCAGAGAGCCATGTGTCGTTGGCGTGGGAAAGAAACCGGTTGAGATCCTGAACATAACTGTACTCGTGCTCCTGCATGTGATCGAGCCAGTCCATGAATTCTTCGACGCGGTGCTCACATTCGATGGGTATGTCTTCAAAGGCTTCGGGGTTGGTCTCAGGGTTTAGACCATATCCAAGAAAGCCTAGCCAGCACATTGCACAATGCTCATCTGGATCATAGCGCGGTCCCTCGTCCTCGGCGATAGCGTGCGAGACGAATTCGGCGTTAAAGGTTGGACAGTGCGCACGGAGCAGGAGCAGCGTGGTGAGATTCATCAACTGATCGGCCTCGCAATCTGTATCGTGGTCCCAAGATATCTGTAAGCATGTAGGGGCATTTTGGAAGTGCAATGTCGAGGGGTAGAAGTCGAGGAGAAACAATGGGAGGTTCCCGAATTTGATACGGATGCAGGAGCTTCGCAGCCAGAGAGGCCGATATTCGGATCGGATCTGTTCGCAGACTTGCGTGAGGCCAAAGAACTTCCGAGCGGAAAAAGAGCGGGTCGGTTATGGGCTCTTGCCACAACAGTGATGACCGAGGAGTGGCGGATCAATGTGGCAACTGAAGTAGGAGGCCTCGGTCGTGTAGTGATATATGCGATTCCTGAGCTCTGTGTCCGGCAAATCAGCTTCACAGTGGCAACACCCTAGGATTGGAAGGAATATAAAACGGTGCTACATAACAGCCGGAAGGTCCAGTATGCAAACACTAGGCTTCTTGGAGCTAGAGGTTTCGTCCTTCTCGAGCCCCACCCGCGTCTTGTTCGAGAGGTTTACCTTCTTGGCTCCCGGCAGGACAGTATCGTTCGCATGCGCGCCTATCACGTCACGAGAGCGCTTCACGCCCGCTCGCCTATGGTTGCGTTAGTAGTGAAACAGTTACTGACATAGAAGTGAACCTGGTACCGCACCCCGGAGCGGGCTCAAGAGCGGTACTTACGTGGTCACGGGCATTGCAGTGGTTGGATGAACTGGTCGGCCGATCAATTTGGGAGTCCGGCTGTAGGGAGGAACGGGTATATGGGAAGTGCGGCCGGATTGGGCAGACTCGGTAGGAAGGTGAAAGGGCGCCCGCGTCGGTGACGTCACGCGTGTTGTTTGCTGCTCGATGCCTCGCGATGTCACATGCCCACGTGTCACCCGCCTACATGCATGCACAAGAGGTTAGAGAACATACTTGAGGCGCTATCTACATACATGCTATTCTGGTACTCTGGCCTCCTGATACAGGCATCGAAATACAGGAATGTGTGCGGAAACAGGCCCGAAATCTCGGAAGATCAGAAAGCGAGTGGGATCTAGCATAAACTGTATGTTGTAGATATACGTGCTCAGATGAGTGACCAGGTTCCTTCTAACCAGCCATAGTACTCAGCGCCAGACCGCCTGATGTGCCTCAGTGAGGAAGGCCATACGGGGTCGGAGGCTGGTTGGACGAGTAAGCAGGAGCGCTAGAGGCCGACGTCGAGACGTAAGGAGGTCTTGGAACCGAAGCAGACGTCGGGACAGAAGCAGACGTTGAGGGAGGCGAGAGGTAAGGTGTGGTCGTGTTTACCCAGTGAGGAGTTCTAGTGACTGTGAGGATGGTCGATCCACTGACTAATGAGGAAGTAGAAGCAAAATAGCTTGTGGTGACTAGGGTGCTCGACCACGAGGTAGGCCAGGGCCAACTGGACGTAAATGTCCTGCCTGGTATTTTTGATGGCCAGGAGATACGGCCAGTGGACGTTGCGCTTGCTACAGTGCTCGTAGCCGAAAGCGTCATAATGGGGGAGGTGGCTGTCGCTGGGTACGATGTAATGCTCACCTTGGTGGTCTTGCACGGGGTTTCGCTTGTGTGCGAGGTCGACGTATCGCTCGTACTGGACCTGTTCGTTGTCGGAGTCGGACCAAATGTTGGGAATGATTCGAGGTCTTTAACGGTGGTACTAGTTGCACTAATCCAAGGGAACGACTCCTGATCAGGATATGAGGTGGCGCGAGAGACAGTTTTCGTGGTTGAGCTGGGGTTGGTAATGGTCGTCCTGATAATACTCGATATCGGGTGCGTCGGACCGATCGTGGGAACCGACACCAGATCCGAAGACAGGACCAGGCCCGTGGTGGTCAAAGAGTCAGTTGTGCTAGGCCTGATTGTTGGGAAAGACTCGATGCCAGTCTCTGTGATTGTCGGGACTCCGGCTGTGTACGTGTCCGGAGCGTCGTATGATAACCATGTCGGAGTAGGCCAATAAAAAGTCGAGGACGTATTGAGGCCGGGATATACCGTTTCGACCGAATTTCCCGTTGAGGTACCGCCTGAGGTGCTCGAAGATGAGCGTGAGCGGCTTGCATGGCTAGTGGTGCCAAAGCTGACGGTGATCACGGGCTGCGCGGCATATGTGGAGGTAACGCATTCCGTGGATTTGAGGGAAGATTGGGTCGCGGAGGATGAGGAGACAACGAGTGACGCCGACGTCTTGTGCGTAGTAGCGAAGATAGTGCTAGTCTGCAGGGTCGAGCCGCCGTTGCAAGTCGTCGAACTCGCAGGGTCGCCCGAAGAGACGCTTGTCGAGCTGCTTGGACTGAAGCTGGTGTAGGTGCCCGCGAGAGAGACGGCTGGAAGTAGGCAGTATGCGAAGAAGGTGGTCATCATGTTGACCGTGGCTCCTTGTGTGCTTTTGAAGGAAAGGTGTGTAACGAGTGGACAAAGGAGAGCGACGCAGACCGAGCGAGTTGACAGGAAAATGGAGGTGATGTGTCGAGGAAGAGAAGGACGTCGAGCGAGTTGGATGTTCTCTTTCAAGGCAAGAAGCCGCGTCCCTGCTGTGTGAGCCATGGTGACTTCCGTCTCGCTCAGAGCTCACACCATCGAGAGGCGATAAGCCACACTGACAACAGCACGTCGACGCTGGATGCAAGGACCGATGTCGCTGTGCGTGCTCACGGCGCCCGCGAAAACAGCGAAGAATGGCATAGAGGTCCTGCATCACAGCATGAATATTAAATGTACTATTGTGGTACCTCTAGTATTTAGCAATAGAAAGTCGGTACAGCTCATCCAGAGAGGTTAGCGCCTGTTGTAGCAAACAGGAAGTTGCTCCTCTGGAAGATTTGCGACGTGACAAGTATGCATGGACGTGACCAGGGCTGAGCATTATCCGGAGGAATGTCGACTGCCATCTATTCAAGGCCTTCCACGAGAGCGAGATGTAAACGGCAAAAGAAGCAATTGTAGATAGAAAAGGTGAACGTAGCCAACTCCTACCTCATGGCCCGGTGTCGGAACGCACTGATGCTTGATGATGTGACGAAGGGTTGTTGAGATGCCTAGGCCTAAACTGCTTGCAGTCTAATTATTTATTAAGGTTTATCTAGTAAGAGTTTCTTTAAATATTCTTTACAAGTCCTCGCACAAAACATAGTAGAAGTAACATATTTAGAGCAAGGTGCTATTACCTACACCTCTAAATATATTAGAAAACGTAAAGGTGTATATATTAGAAAACGTAAAGGTGTATATATTAGGGTTATAAATAATAAGATAACGTTTTAATAACTCAAGGCGGTACGCTATAGGAGCGCGGTAATAATAGGGGCCTAATTAATAGTTAGTTAAACCGGCGGGGCTTAACATTAGCTAGTTAAGGAGGCATAACTGTCTCCTTGCAGTCCATAATATTCGTAGCTCATGGAGCGATAAAAATTCGCGGCTTTGGTGTTGCGAGTTGTTTCTGTGTTTCTAGCGGCATGATTGTATTCGTGGGTGTTAGAGAGCTTTCCGATACCGACTCGCACCTTGACTTCCCAAGGTGGGGAAGCATATCCTGCACATGGTCGATATCGCATCCAGCGGGAACGACGGTCCGAAGACGTCTTCGATTGAGGATTGGTGGTGTTTGGAGGAGTCCGTGGAGCCGAGTTTTACCTCACCGACAAGGCAAGAACTACCAGAGCCAGGATGAGGCCTGAGGCATCTCGAACCGAGAGTTGACTAACAAACTTTGAAGCTCCATCCACCACCAGCGCACAGTTCCTTCGGCTGTCCAGATGGCAGCTTCCTCCTCCTAGCTACCAGCTCAACAATGTTCCAGCAGAAGACTTCACACATTGCTCCTCCCTACCTCAAATATAAACGCTCTCCATCAAAAGCGCGCACAACACCGCCAAGTCCCGCCTCCGAAACAGCGCCGCCTCCAAAACGCACATCCCCAGACTCTCCATGCGCCATCAGCAGAACATCAAACGCATGCCACCAACCGCGCCGCAGAGCCGCGCGCTGTCAAACCTCGATGGATAGTAGCAAGCTTTTCTTCAGCGGTAGGGGTTGCGCTTGGCTACCTGCCCATGTTTGATCACGATGATACCCCAGAAGGAGGTCTTACGTGGTGCGAACCCGAATGCTGTCGTACTTACTCTCTGTTTCCGCTCTGTGTTGTCGTTTCGCTTTCTCTTCCTTTTACCTTGAAGTGCTTTGCTTTGGGGTGTTGTTTTTTGGATTTTGTCTTTCGATTCTTCGGCCGGTCCGCATTTTCTTGTCTATAATTTCTATTCTTGTGCTGTGCACTGCTTTCCTCATTATACATCATGTACAAATTGACGTTTGCTTTGTTCGTAGCCCTAGTGGCTTGTGCGCCTGCACCTCAGAGGGGAGGAGGTCGAGCAAGACAGACAGCCCAACAGCAAGCAGCACAAGTCCCACAGGGTATTTCTCAGGCTACCGACGGGTCCATGATCCTTGATGATACGGTGAACGTCAATGGTCTCCCCATCAGGTTTAAGATTGCTGCTCCGGCGGACCAATTCATGGCGGCGTCTGGTGTACCAGGAGCAGCTGCTACGAGCCCGAACGGCACGATGGGTAAGTCCGCCTCACATCATTCCATCTACCAAGCTAACACAAGCGTAGGCGTGAACGTCCTTCTTCATGGTGACGGCGGCCAATCCTTCTTCGACTTCCCCAACCAAAATGTCCAAGCCAACACCATGGGCGTAGCCCTCCTCGCACCCGACCCAAACCTCTTCTGGGGCGGCGGCCAGGGTCTCCAGCGCACCGACGGCGTTGCCCATGCCCAGGCCGTGAACGACTTTATCCAAACTGAGATGCCGCAGCGCGTTGCGTTCAACAACCAAGCCGTTTCCTTCACCGGCGTGTCTGGTGGCAGTCTGATGATGAGTGGCTTCTTTATCCCAGCGCAGATGCAAAATTTTCCTAACAGCGCTGTCGAGTTGAACTGTGGAGCCATGCCGCCGCAGGTTGATTTCGTGAATGCGGCGACGGTCATGCCGCAGACGCGGATTCATTATCAGAGTACTCAGAGCGAGTTACAGTTGCTGCAAGGGAGCATCCCGCAGGCCGTGACGGCGTACGAGCAACTGGCGGCCGACCAGGGCTTGACTGCGGATCAGATCAACACTCTCCAGACTGTCGACAACACCCCTGCCGGTGGGCATTGCGAGTTCGACGGACAGGACTTCGTCTCGGGCGTGCAGACCATGTTGACAAGCTACTCGAACGTCGTCCAAGGCGGTAACGGTGTGGTGACGGGATTGGGTGCGCCGAGCAACGGCCAGGTTCTCAACGGCGTTGTTGGTAATGAGAACTTGCAGTTTGTTGGTGGAAGGAAGAGAGGCGCGGAGGATATGGTTGTCAAGAGGTGGGCGCAGGACATTGTGGAAGAAGATGGAGACATGACGCTTCTGGCCTGTGATCGCGTCTCGTGCTGAAAATGTGCGGAGTGTTCTGAAATCGTTTATGGTGCATATACCTTACGGTCTCGGAGCGAGAATTATGTATAGCTCATTAGAAGCGCTGGTCCTAATGCTCCCTTACAAAGATCCCAATTCCATCTTCTGCAGCACGTTGGGCCAAATCCACTTCCGCAATCTTATCCCATCCTCGCTCCGGTCCCCAAAGGACTATCTTCTGATTCGCCCTAGCCTCATCCACTAGCCGCTTTAGCAACGGCGACGTCTTCGACACCGACGGATACGCATCAAACTGGACTCTGGACAGCGCAGGAAGCCCAGCGAACAAGCCACTCAGCAACCCCACGCAAAATGTAGTGTAAAATTCCTCCCCCTCCCCATGTCGAAACCCGTCAAACACATCCGAACTCGCAGGGTCACACTCCACAAACACCTTGAGTAAATGCACTTTCGGCGCGTCCTCTAATCCCAATCTGCTATCCGCCACCCAGCCCTTCGGCGGCTTCGTCCACCCCGGGCCCAGCCGCAGCTCGAGCTTTGTGAGGTGGGCGCGGTATGTAGGTGGCAGGCGCGCGAGGAGGGGCCGCTTGGTGTGGAAGAAACGGCCGTGGATCGGAAAGATGCGAAATGTGTTGCGCGAGTAAAAGATGCGGGAGGCTTCGGTGTGGACGGCGTGCGAGACGAGAAAGAGGCAGAGACGATGGACGAGGGTGCGCGTGTTGGCAGGGTCGAGGTCGACGGTTCGGGGAAAGACGAGGACGTGTTCGTAGACTCGTATTCGTAGCTCGTAGGGGAGCGCGAGAAAGCAGAAGGGTTGGGCGGGGGGCGCTTCGTCGGCGGAGTGCGGTTTTGAGGCGATTTCCATTGTCTCAAGACGCGACACAAGCTCGTCTATGTCCCGTGTCTTCATTCTGCGCGCAGTAGTTGTGGGCGCGGCGCGCCGAGCGGGTTTGTTCTTGGTCATGGTGGGTGGGTGTTGACTCGCTCTAAAGCGAGCGCCGTCGCTTTAGAGACGCCTATGCATCCATCATGCGGCTTCGCAAGGGTGACGGCGGAATTCACTGACCATGGAGGCGTATATCCCCCGAACTAGCCGAAAGACGTCACGCGGCGATCGTCAGGCAGGACCCAGATTCAATGAGGATACGAAAAGATGTCTCGAGGCTACGGGACCGCCAGTCCACGGAGGAAGGGAAGGGCAGTTCTTGGAATGCAAGGAGGACTTTGTCTCCCCAGCTAATACAACCCGGTGCTCACTGTGAGAGCGCGGGTCAAATTGTATGGGTGTCAACTTTCTATAATGAAGAAAAGAAGGGTGCGGGCAGCGAAGTCGAAGGGTTTTGCTACCGAGGGTGGTGATTAGTCAGCTAGCGTGGTGCTCTCGCCTTGTTGACGCACAAGAACAACTACCATTAACATCTACACTTACATCAGGCATGTGTGAGACCCACTCGGGTGCTTCTTCTCCTTGATCTTTCTTCTGTCGTTCTCCACCTTTCATCTCGTCATCCTCGAATCTTGCGACATCTTCCCTCTTTTATTGCACAGATTGTATGAGGCAATTCGCCTCTTCACAGTGAAGATGGCTAACCCGAACTGCGTCGCATCGTCCAAGACCAGGCGGCCTATGCTTAAGACAATAGCCACGCTACCTTACGAGCCCAACTGGCAAGCCCCAGATCTCGACAGGCCCTTTCACGTTGCTTGTCGCTTCCGCGGGGGGATCTCATGGCATTTTGGAGATCCAGTCCTCGGCGAGATGCTGCCCTACCCCACCTAAAGCATCATAATTGGTCCGTTCGAGTTCAGTTCATCCTCTCCAAAAGCAATGTGGGAGGCACACTACAGTCATGGCCGGATGTGTGCTCTTTAGACGAGGTCGTAGCTGGACACACCAGGCTGGACGGCCCTATGGTTAACCCCACCAGCTTCGCGCTCACATAAAACTACTGGTGCCTCCTCGCCCGTGCCCTCTTTTCTCTCTCTTTTAGTGCAACTTTTCATCAACCGACTTTGGCCGCAAGTTTGAGCGTCATGTATTCGACCCTTCTTGTGGGAGCACTTCTGAGTCTTTGTACCACCACTCTCGCACAAGTCACAGACCCAGCGACCCTTGGCGCGTCGATCAAGTACGAAAAAAACTACAGCCTTCTCCCTCCATGCGTCAACCAGTGCGTCTGGGACATAGGAGACGATGATACGGATAAGATCGGCGGTGATGTTGCTATACATCTAAGTTGCTCTGCGCCCTATCCAAACGGCTGTTACTGTCGCCCACAGTCCGCATCAATAGCACATGCGTTCATCAGCTCATGTGCGACTTATCCCTGTTCGACACCGGCACAAACAGACATCGAAGCCGGTACAAGCGTCTACCAAAGCTACTGCAGTGCGGCCTTCGGGGCGGCTTATACTCCTGAACATGTGGAGCAAGGTGCTGTTCCCACGAGCGCCACGACAGCTGGGCAAAGCTCTGGAGGAAAGAATTACCGGTTGGGTTCACCCTTAAAATGCTAAATTTCGTGTAAGTGCTGCAACTTCTCGCCAAACTTCCAACGTCCCAAAACAAACCGGACCAGAAGGCGCTTCGGGCACGGGAACATCATCCGAGACAACATCGTCACCAGCCTCCTCCGGTGACGAAAAGATCGCTGGCCTCAGCAAAGCAGCCTTCATCGGAGTCGTCGTCTCCGCTTCCTGCTCGATAATCGGCTCGCTGTTCGGCATTGGCTTCAAGGTGTACAAGCACAAGAAGCAGACCAAGATGCAACAGCAACAACACATGGCAGCCACGGGTGTCTCCTGTACCACAAAAGTGTGAACCGATCGGCGAATTTCGGGTGTGCACCGTGTTTGGATGCACGATGTTGAGCGACAACATGACATCGGTTGCAAAACCCGCTTCACACGTACATCGTTCTGCCACCCCTCTAGATACGATTTACCGAGTACAGTACTAGGACATAGGTTTGATAACGCTTGTCAATTGGTAAATGCATCCCGACTTCTGTCAAGGCACTGTATGCCGGTGAGACGGCCCTCGTGGTGCTCCCACAGACACTAGTGATCTGTGCTTTGATGCGTTGTTTCTTCGACTGTATCTACGCTATTAATTCCTCGACTTCTCTTCTATTCACGATTTATTTTTTCGGCTTCTTACTATTTTCGAGTTCCTGTCGTCCATACACTCGTTGTCGACATCACAACCGCCAAGTCTTTCGCTTCCAGCATCAAACTCGAAACGTTGCGCTCACCGGGATCCGACACATTTGGGCCACACTCTGTAGCGCCTGAGTCGGGACCAGGCAACAAGGCTTGACCAACGCAAACACGGAGCGGTGCACGAAACTTGTTGTTTGACTGTTTCCTGATGCGCCTCAGTACTCCGCTGTGCTCCGCAAGTGCAAGGCTCGGTAATCGGCACGCACGATTATTGGAGAACAAGCCCTACGCCGTATCCAGAAGAAGCCTTTGTTTTCATGCTTGCGATAACGCCTGCCGTATTTGAGACCTCATGGAAGCTTGCTATAGTGCATCGCGGAAGGCGTACGCGAGACGAACAGACGAGAATCTGAACGAAAGCATACTAAGCCAAAGCAGATGGCGGGCGCTAAGAAGCTTGTTTTACAGCAGGCCGATTGTTCCGTGCCTTCTCGAAGAACAGTGGGAAGAGGCGGTTTTGAACGATGAGATGGTGTGGCTATTGGTCGAGTGACTGTCTCGCCTGGTCGTATTGCGGGGAGGAGGATCGATTCGAGAATGGTGGATGAATGGCTTTGACGCTTGTGTATCATGGCCTGGCTCCGGTGTTGAAGGCAGTGGATAGTGTTGGATGTGGTCATGCGAGATGGTCCGCAGGAGTATAAGAGGAGACGGGGTGGAGGCATCATCGGTACGCCGCTTCTACTTCACTCATATCAAACGGGCCTGCGAGGAACCAACCAACATCACCATATCTATCACGCATTATTCATTATGAGTCAACGCACCAACCAGCATCGGCGTTCCTCAATGCCTTCCTCACGAGTTACGCCAAGTCTCGCACTCATCCTCCTCTCCACGCTTATCTTCTCAACCTCCGCACTCGCCCAACAGACGGAACCTTTCACCGACCCCCTTACAGGAATAGCCTTCCAACGCTTCTTCGGAGCAAAGACACAGTTTGCATTCGGCATCGCCCTTCCCGAGAACCCATCTACAGACTGTACGTCAGCATCCTGACAGGAGTCTGGATACCTCAAAGCCACAACTAACCCCCGTTCCGCAGTCATCGGCCAAATCTCCGCCCCTATGCCCGCCGGCAACGGCTGGGCCGGCATCTCCCTTCAAGACTCCATGGAAGGCCCTCTCCTCCTCACCGCCTGGCCCAATGCGGCCACCAACGGCGTCGTCTCCTCTTTCCGCATTGCCAGCAACGAAGATGACAGTCCGCCTGTTGTCAATGGCGCTTTCAGCGTCGTGGATATACCGACGGGCACGGTAGTCAACGATACGCATATGACGTGGACGTTTCTGTGCAAGGGGTGTGTGGGAGATGCGAAAGTGGGGTTTGCGGCGCAGGATACGGCGGGGAGTTTTGGAATGGGGTGGGCGTTGGCAGATCGGGGGGTTAGTGATAAGGGGGACCCCGCGGCGGTGTTGCCATTTCATAATAGTGGTACGTTGGGTTCCTGTCCCCTCTCGAGTCGAATGGGTCTACCCTCTTGGAGCTGGATGGTGGCATCGTCGAACTCTACTAACGTTCTTAATAGGATTCGACGAGTTCACAGCGCTGTTGAGCGACGCTAGAAGTCCGTTGTTTGGAGAATGGGCGTTATTAGCAGGATCCGCGGGCGCAGGCAGTAACGGGTCGACCACGCCTGTTCCTGTTAGTCCGCCTGGGACGGGTGCTGCTGTGGGTGGGGACGATGATGATGCAGGGAGTGGGGACGAGGGTGGTGGGGCTGATGATGATGACGATGACGATTGATGGGTGATGAGTTATTGTGTATCTGTCTTCAGTACTGTTCCCGTTGTGGCCAATGCACCCATGTTTCGTTGATTTCTTCAAGGACCTAAGGATGAGGACGGCATCATGCTCCATGTTCAGATGACGGACCGCGGCAGATAAGCGTCACACGTGGTGCACGCTGCAGCGCCAAGCGACTAGGCCGCTTTCGGCCTGTCCCATCTGATGCCGCCGACCACGGGGCATAGGGCTTGTGATGCAGCGCCTCGCTCAACCAACAAACACACTCCTTGGGCCCTCAGTCTCTCCTTCTCCCTGCGTTTCGTTCAGCCGTTCTGAGAGCAATCGCGCTCGCCCTTCGCCCTTCGCCCTTCGCCCACCATGCCCGGCGACCGCCCGCTCCTCGCCAGCCGGCCCTCGTCCGAACTCTCCAACGACCGCGATATCGAAGAAGAGGATGCTCTCCTCACTGGCAAGCCCACACATCGCGGCCATGGCGCGCGCTCGTGGAAGTTCTGGCGCGAAGTCGGTCTCTTCGTCTGGGCCGTCATGGCTACCACCTTCGCAATTGCGATCGCAGTCGTGTTCCAACAGTCGCAGACCAATGACAGCCCGAGCATGTCGGGAAAGAAGAACCTGGTATTCATGGTGTCGGATGGAATGGGACCAACGAGCCTGAGTCTGACGCGGAGCTTCCTGCAGTTCCAGAACGGGGCGCCGTGGAGCGAGCAGCTGGTCATTGATCAGCACATGATCGGCCAGTCGCGGACGCGCTCGTCGTCTTCGCTGATCACCGACTCGGCCGCTGGCGCGACGGCCTTCTCGTGCGCGTCCAAGAGCTACAATGGTGCCATATCCGTCACTCCGGACCATGAGCCGTGCGGCACTGTTCTGGAGGCAGCGAAGAAGGCGGGCTATATGACGGGGCTGGTGGTCACCACGCGCATCACCGACGCGACGCCTGCGTGCTTTGCCGCCCATGTCAACATGCGTTCCGAGGAGGATCGCATTGCGGAGCAGATGGTCGGAGAGTACCCGCTTGGACGAGTTGTGGATCTGATGTTTGGTGGAGGGCGCTGCCATTTCTTGCCCAATTCTACCGACTCCTCCTGCCGAGCGGACAACAAGGACGTTGTGGGCCTCGCAAAGAAGCACGGCTTCAGTTACATCTCGGACCGCAAAGCCTTCGACAATCTTAAAGGCGGGAGTGGTCTCGAGTTCCCCATGCTCGGGCTGTTTGCCGACGGCGATATTCCCTACGAGATCGATCGTCGCAACGAGAACGACATCTACCCTTCGCTTCACGAGATGACGCAGGTTGCTCTCACTGCGCTCAGCGAGGCGACTAGGGACAGCGACAAGGGCTTCTTCCTCATGGTGGAAGGCTCGCGCATCGACCACGCAGGCCACCACAACGATCCCGCGGCCCAGGTGCACGAAGTGCTTGCCTACGACAAGGCCTTCACTACAGTCCTTGATTTCCTAAAAAAGGACAAGACTCAAGGTGTCATGGTTTCGACCTCTGACCACGAGACCGGCGGTCTGGCCACCGCTCGCCGTACGTATCCCCTGGATTGCCAACTGTAACCGCATATGCTAACCGTGTGCTCAGAACTCCACACCTCCTACCCGCAATACCTCTGGTACCCCGGCCCCCTCGCCAACGCCTCCCATTCCGCCGAGCGTCTATCCGTAGAGTACGCAAAGTACCTCGCCAACGAGCCCTCCGACGCCGCCAAAACCACCTTCGTCGTCGACTCCATCACAAACGGCCTCGGCATCGAAGACCACAGCGACGACGAAGTCACTAATTTGCTCAAAGATCCCGACACCGCGCTCTACCAATATGCCGACATGATATCGCGCCGCTCGCAAACAGGCTGGAGCACGCACGGCCACTCTGCCGCAGACGTGAATATATACTCTTCCGACCCCAAGATCGCTTCTGCGCTTGTGGGTAATCATGAGAACACCGAGGTCGGCGACTTCTTGAGGAATTACTTGGGCGTAGATGTCGAGGCGGTGACCGAAGAGTTGAAGGCCAAGGGCAAGGAGCTTAAGACGCTGGATGTGAATGGGACCGAGGTTGGCTGGATGGGTCCGGTGCCTGCCGAGGGCCAGAGATTGGATGGGCAGACGCATCTTGCGACGTACGGCGGGGATTTCAAGAAGAGGCATCTTTTGCACGGGAGGGGATGTGATTGTCAGCATTGAGCAAATTTGTGCGTATACGTGATGGAGCATTTCCTGGCGTTATGGGGGTATGATACCGATTTGGACAGCTACTGTATGTATTAGACTCACTAGTTACTTCGTTCAGTTTACAACACTTGCCTTGTTACTTGACTTCAATACTATGGGGTACTCGAATGCATAGTCTTTCCATGGGTGAAGTTGCAGTTTTTGCGGAACCCGAGCTTGGCGTACAGGCGCAAGAAGGGAGCTCGGGATACACCATAGCAAGCAGAATTAGCAGTATATAGAACCCTAAGGAACATCTAAATGCGCTTTACCGAGGAGGCGTTTCCCTTTCCTTACGTGTGCACGCGGTTGCCCTCACATCCACGTACAGCACTTTTCGAAAGGTCTTTCTCGGCAGCCCCGCCTGGTCTGCCACAAATATCCCAACACGTCTGCATAATTACGGCACTCCCTCCATTCCCATTCCGATCTCTAGTACCGAACATGCCGCGAGGCCCTCCTGAAGCCTTCATCACAAAGCGTCCACTGAAAGAAGCATCCACACCAATGACGTCAACGACGTACATTGAAAGCAAAACATCACGCGGCGACCTCATCTTCAGCGCAGAGCAGACGAAACGGAAAGGTACAACCGCCCCCACCTTCCCTCTCCTTCCCTCCTCACCCCCATGCTCAAGTTCCGGACAACTCTAACATAGAACGTGAAAGTCACGAGATTTAATCCGTTGCTGACACCATCACCCTTCCTCGAGCCCAGGGTACTAGAGCGGAAGTTGAAGGGTGAAGGGAGCGGGGGATAATTTACCGGATTCATGTTACGATAGAAGCGCATTCGAGGCCTGAATTTAATGTACACCATGCACTTATTGTAAGAAACCCGTCTCTCAGCACCCGGCGACTTCATCGCGCCTCATGCGAAATCCTCCTTCGCCATACAAGCCATAGCCTTCTGAACGCCTAAGGGGAGCCATCAAACGCCGAAACTGCCTGTTCGTTGTACAACCTAATGACACAGTGTTCCTCCTGCTATACCCTGCCTTCCATCCACCTTGTTCTCAGTCTGTTCACACAAGACTGTTTTCCTTGTCCATTCTCAAACCCCCTACTCGAAAGTATTATCCCTATCCACCCAAACATCCTCCAACTCTGCGAACGTATGGAAATGCAGCGGACGGTGCACCCCATCATAAAATCTCGCAGGTGTATCCAACCTCACATGCACAGGCTTCTTTTCCACGCTCGAGAACGCACTACCCATGAAGCTGTAATTCCAGACACCATTGTCAGGGATGAGGAAGTAACCCCGAATCTTGTCGGACAAGAGCAGCTGGCACTTCTCGCCGAAAGAGGTGGAGAAACCGGCAGGGTTATCAGACATGAGGTCCTTGTTCTCCGCACCCCACTTGTAGCCGGAAGGGGTGAGGGCCCAGGCGGCAAGCGAGACGGAACCGGGGGTGAACGAGACGGTCATGGAGACAGTCTTCTTGTCCCAGGAGGAGTGTTGGTTCATGAGGCGGGCGTGCTGGGTTACGTCGCTGGCCTGCATGTATGGTGGCTCGTTGCCGCTGACGGTGTGAATGATACCGAGAGGCTCAAGGCCGTTGAGGTACTCGTGCTGGGGGAGTTGCTTCGGAAGGTCTACGTTGCGGGTGTTGCCGACCTGGGGGACCATGACGATGGTGACGATTTCCTTGACCTGGTCGTTATCACGCGGCGACTTGCCGTAGAGGTAACCAGCGACCTGGACGCGGAGATCGGCAATGGTGATGAATCGCTTGAGCACGTTCTTCGGCATGACGTAAGTGAAGTGGCCCTCCTCTTTGACATCTTCAGAGTTGATATAGATGTTGTTGGCACGCGTGCGGAGGTTTGAAGTTGCCACAGCTCTCGTGCGCCACTCGGTCTTTGATGCAAAGGACGCTTGTTCGTACTGTGATGTTGTGGTAACGACCATTTCTTCGCCATGGACGTTCTGCGTCTTCGTCGTCACGGCGGTCAACTGCTGTTGCTCTTCCTGCTGCTTGTCGATTTCGGCGGCCTGCTGACGCTGCATAGAAGGCGCTGAAATTTCCATACCCAGGATGATGTCGCGCACTTCGCTACTGGTAAGCGATGAAGTGTTGACGTTGTTCTTCTTGCCATAGTCGTTGAGGATCAGATCGCGCAGTTGGACTTCGACCTTGACCCACTCGTCGTCTGATAGTGATGGCCAGATATGATGTTCCTGGGTGATGACCGTCTTGTCTGGACGTAGGAGCAACTTGGTCTTGTCCTGGTTGACATGCAGGGCACGCAGGATTAGAATCAATCGCGAGAAGGCGGTGTATGACGAGATAGTCTTGAGCCACTCGTCGTACAGATTGAAAAGCACCATCTGCGGTCCCGTGGCTCGAAGAATCATGTCACCAAGCTTTTCAACCTTCATGGCAGCTTGGAACGGCAGCTGTAGCTCAGAGGCACGGATCGAAATGTTAGGAAAGTCGAGCAAGTGAACTTCGAGGGGATCCAGCAAGCCCTTTCGCGTCACAATCAGCTGTTTCGGTTGCTCTTCGACAGGCAGAGAACGAATTAGAGCCGCCACTTCTTCCGCCGTCTTCCACTTGGCTAATTGACCGAGACGTTTCTGGCCGGCCCAGACACTAGTGTGGATGATCTTCAAGAAGAGCTGTCCAGTCCGCGGGTTGAAGATGAAGATGGCACCGTTGATAGGCTTGGTGGTCAAGTTGCCTTCGAAGGTCTTGTGAATCGTGACACGATACACATTCGTATCGTCAATGAATAGCTGGACCTGGTTGCTGAACAGCTCGGAGTAATTTTGCGAGTTCAGGAACTCTTGGTTGCTCTCCGAAGCATACAACTGCAGACCCTTCCGAATACGCTCACGAAGGACGTAGAGAGCGGGGTTAGCCTTCATGACCTTTGCCATCGCTTGCTGGACAAGCTGCTTCAATCCGGGGAAGTACTGGCCATAAGCCGAGTACAGGTTATATGCCAAATCGATGGCGATCATCAGACCGGTGGCAGAAGGGTAGATACTCATACTATCCTGAGTATAGTCAAGATACTTGGCACGAACGTAGCGCTCGATGTCATGAGAATCATAATCGCCGTATCGCAGCTGGACGTCAATCCAGAACTTGTTCGTCGTGGTTGAGGTCATGCTGTCCTTGGAATCGTAGAGCATGGATGGCGGCGAGACGCTCCACTTGTGGCTGGCGAAGAGCAATATATCAGCGCAAGAACTGTTCATCTTGTAAGACTTTCGAGGATGAATGGTCTCCTTCTGTACCGTCTCGATACCCAGCGCTTCAAGCTCCTGATCAAAAACCTGACACAGATCCATGACCACAGACTCATGGATCTTCTGCCACAAATGGGCACGGAAGATCTGAATGAGCGAAATCTTGAGTGTAGGAATCTTGCCGTGGAGGAATATACCCGTGAGGTCGAGTTGCACCTGGAAACCGACGTAGACATTTGCACGGTTGATCGTAGGAGACCACCAAAGAGTGAATCGACGGTTAGGAATTTGGTTCAAACCGGAGCGTTGAGCATTCGTAAGCTTCTTGAACTTCATTGACTCTATGAAAAGTTAGCACAATTTGCAGAGGTAAAAGACGTGCGCAGGGAAAAAGACACCGCCAAAGGAAGGCAATGAAAGGCCCGGCTGCCCTCAGCGTTGTGAATAGGACTAAGTCACGATTCTGCCAAGGCCTTGTACGCCCCAGGGCTTGGTCGCCAACAGCAAGGTTGGCGACGCGGCCATGGCAGGGATATGCTCCCTCACAAAACGTATCCAGATGTCCGTCAAGGCCTTATACGCCCAATGGCTTGGTCACCAACAGCGAGGTTGGCGACGCGGCCATGGCAATGATATGGGAAAACAAATATAATGAAAAGGGGATTCATACCTTCAAAACCGCTAGCCTTCTCCCAAAATAGACCCTCCCACGACGGGAATGCGGTTGCCTTGAAGAGCGTATGCTCAAGAATAGTCTCGACACCACCAAGCGCCTGGATAACGTCCGTCCGGTACGCATTCAAATTCCAGAGCTTACCATCGTGTCGCTGGCTCGTCCACCAGAAGGGATTGCTCTTCATATGCTGATAAATCTTGAACTCAGTTCTAGCTCGGAAGCCCTTGTCGAAGCTAAGGGTGCTACGATCTTTCTGGAAGAGAGTGTTGATACGGGGCAGGCCGCGGTCCCAGCTATCTTCAAGATCCTCCAATGTGAGTCGTCGGTTCTGCTGGTGGGCCTCCTGTCGCTTCTGCGAGTACTCCATCCAGACACGCTGCGAGTCGATGAATTCAGATTCCCAAGGAATGATATATCGGAAAATGTTGGGGATCAGCGTCTCTTCATCATGAGACATACCGGCTCGATAATGCGTAACGCCGGTGTCGGTTTGCTTGGACCAGCGCTTGTCGCTCGCCGGAATAAGGATGTGCGATCCCGAAATCATACCAAGTCCACCAAGCTCTTTTGGAGTGTAAAACACCGCAGGTGGGAAACGTGACGGCATCTTAGAGTTGAGTCCTATCTTGACTCGGGTTTGAATCTTTGTCTCGCACTTCACGATGGTGTCAAGCAGGTTGACAGTTGACACAGCAGCTTCTCGGTAGTACGTAAAGAGAGCTATCAGTGTGGTGTTCCACTTGTTTGCAATCTTGGTGAATGTCGTGGATCCAGAAGACATCAATATTTGTCGGATGCGGTTGTTGAATTTCTGAATGTCCTCCTCGGTGACCTGCAAGAAAGCATGGGCTGTCCGTTCTTTGGTCGCGTTATCGACGAGCGACCAAACGCTGTCCTTAGTCGGGAACTCCTCACTGAGATTGCGGATCTTAGGCAGGATGCGTACTTCGAAACCGCTCATCGAGAAGAGGAGATTAGGATTGTCCCGGCTGTAGACGCTCGCAAACGTGTCGTCCCACTCGATAGTGGTGATCGAGCGAGGCAAGCGGTTCTTCAGATCCCAGAAAACAGCGCGGCCGAGATTGACATCATGGCGCATGAGACGCATCCGAGAGTCGCGGGGCCAGCACTTTTTGTTGCGGTATCCGATAACATTCTCGAAATTAGGGTCGGGGTTTTCGGTAAGGAAGCGTTGAATGAGATCTCGCGACTCTTCGGCTGTAAATCTAAAGAACACCCAGATACGGTCGATGTACCTCGTATACAAGCGGATGGGGTGGCGGGTTTCGGTCTCCTTGTCCTTGAACTGGAGGAAGTCGTTCGGACTCTCAGGCGCGCCAGCAATCTCGTTTGCTCGTTGGAGACCGAGGAGGAGAATGTCCAAAACAAGGCCGTAGAATTGGAAGACAAACCCAGAGAACTGTAACCCACGAATCATGCCGTATGCATTGACGTGATTCATGTCCTTGTAATTGAGCTGGACGTTGTTCTTAGCGGTTATGTAATCCGCCAAGTTATGGTCCATGATCAGACGTAAGAGACGATTGAGCAATGTCAGGTCAATCTTCTCGTAGACCTTGGACAGCTGCGTCTCAATCATGACGTTGCATTCACCATCCTGGTACTCCCAGACCTTGTCAAGGTTGTTGATGCCTTGAGCCCATTTGTAAGTAAGAAGAGGTGGTACCTCCGAGTCGGAAGGCTTGACCCAGCCAGGGAACAAGTGTCGCTGATCAGCCTGGTACCAAAGATATTGATCAAGATACGCATCAGTGATCTTCTCCATAGGTTCGATGTCGTAGACGGGATTGATCGTGCTATAATTGTCGTTCATGTCGATGCCTACCTCCTTGAAAGCGCGCTGTGTAAGGAGGAAACGTTTGATTCGAGCCAGGGTTGTTCCGGGCGAATCGTAGGCCTGCTCGATGAGGGCAAGCTCTTCACGTTGGCTCTGGTTCAGGCGACCCTTGACTGAATACGCCTCTCGAAGACGCTCAAGAGCCAGGATCAGAATCTTTGTGTCGTGCTTGTATGACACACTCGGGAAAGGAATTGGTTGGAACTTCCTCGCCTCCAGCCAGTGCACCATGGTGGTGTAGATAGCAACAGCTTCTTCCGACGAAACATACGGGCCGTCTTTCATGTAGTTGTGCTGACGCTCCTGCTCAGCCTTCAACCACAGACGTGTCAAACGTCCCAGATTCTTCTTCGCAACGGTCTTGTCCACCGTGGCGCCGCGGCGAATACGTTCTCGGTTGTAGTGTGCAACGGAAATCCACCAGTCGGCCTTGCTCTTCACGTATCGAAGAATGATGTTCTCGATTGGTGCAGGAAGTCCGGGCACCTTCCATGGAATATTGCTCTTCCAGCATCGCCAGGCTTCCGATAAGTGCTGAAGGACAGTGTTGACCTTGTTTTGCTTGATTCCCTCTGGCATCATATCCATCAGGTCGCTCATCACCGCAGCGCGGAGTTCCAGGTCGAAATGTGACTCCACTCGCTGCTTCGTGACGGTCTTCGCAACGCCCTTGCTGTGTCGACCTTCAAACTGGCGTGAAAGCAGGTTGCCTAGCCAGCGCTCCAACAACGGGATGATACCGCGCATGAAGAAGAGCCATACACGCCAGGCTGGTGCCCAGAAACCGCAACCAGGACCTTTACCAACCGGGCCAGAATTGAATCGATAGTAGATAAGATGCTTCAAATCCTTGCAGGAGCGGATTTGGTGCATCAGCTTGTACTTGTATCGATACATTCCTGTCAATTGACCGACGTGGTTGAAGGCGTACAAGATACCGTCGGCCAGCTGGAATGCATCGATATTGCCGAGCCGGTACTGTACCTGCGCATCGACAATTAGTTTCGTCAAGCGGAGAATTTCGCGCATCAGATGGAAAGCATTTCCGAACCGCGACTTCTTTCGCTCCTTGGTTGTGAGCGTCTTTACCGGCTTCAGGTTGAAATTGAAGTCGAGGTGTAGATAGGTTAGGTTCTTCCGATGTATAAGAAGGTTCAACATGTTGTATCCCTGTCGGCAGACCTGGAGCCCAGCCTCTACCCAGTCGATCTTGGTTTGCTGGAAGAACTTTGTGCCCTTCAGCGTGCGCATCAAATTCTGTTTGTTTTGTGCCTTCGACGGTCGATGATGCAGCTCGTTGAGAACGTACGTCTTCAACAACTTCTGATAGGACACTCGAACCTTGACGGGCTGTCCAGACGGAACGTGCTCCAGGTACCACTGCTTCACCAACGGAACGTCTTGTGCTCTCACCATTCTCCCTGATCGCTTGTCAAAAGGATGAGGTGCCCACCAGAGCGAAATTGCCGAAGCCGTCTCTGGTGTGTACGAGTCCTCATCAGGCATGAATGGGTCTGCCTCCTCCGGCATCTGGAAGTCGTCATCTTCATCCTCGTCGTTCCCGTAGCCAAAGACCTCGTCTTCATGGCTGACAGTGATATTCTTCGGAGCAACAGCTCTCTGTGAAATAGGATTGATGACGGGATCAAAATAGAACGCCGGCAGGCTGGGATCCTCGGCACGAACGTACACTACCTGAGGATGCGAATACCATGCCAGCTTGACACTTCGCGGGAGCGAATTGTACAGATATGGAAAAGACACACGGTATTCCGTCCGGATGGGAGAGCGAAAGATGATGCGGTCAATGGCGTTGAATTCGCCGAAGTCCTCGTCGTTCGGGTCGATGTCCTTGTACAACGGCTCGAAGCGCGGACCTCCGGGTATCGCCACATTGAGGGCCTTTGCGGTCAAGAAACTGTCGAGGTCGAACATGTGAAAGTAGTTCTTGTCGACCAAGTCACTCAGAAGCTGTCGGCTAAGCCGGTAGAGATTGGCCATCTGGGGAAGATCGAGGTTCCAGGTCTCATAACTCGGTCCGTTGACGTGCGGCGTGTCAAGCAACGGCCGATGCTCGTAGAACCATTCAAACACCGGGCCGTCTTCATCCTCGTCGAGCTCCAGCTGGATAGGCTCCAGGGGTTCCACTTCCTCGATGTTCTCTGAATAGGACAGAGGAGGTTCCTCGTCGTCGAATGGCGGGAATCGCATGCGCTTGAAATGCCGACGGTCGCTCTTCTCCTTGCGCATTGCTAGCCACATTGCCGCCCATTGGGCGTGGAACACGGGCTCGATAACGCGGGGCACTTCGTTGACCAGCGTTAAGCATCCGTTGGTGTGGTAGAGGACCTTAACATCGCGCCTGCTCTCCCAAGGCATGGGCATGTTCTCCAGCAGCTTCAGCACCGCATGCGGCATAAACTTCAGTGCACCAAGATAACTCCTCTTGTCGCTCGTGAACTTCTTCTGCGACACATCGCCAATGTCCCTAAACACCTTACGCAGATGCTCCGGGGGCAGATCCGCCTTCTGCGTTTCGACAAACCCAGCCTTCCGCCTCTCGCCGAACCTCTGGCGTTGGTGTCGCAGCCAGTCTTTCTTCTTCTGCGCAAACTTGGCGATCTGCGGGTCCAGAGGGGGTCGTATGCTTGGAGGGCCAACCGGAGCTGGGGGTCCTGGAAGTCCAGGTGGAGGAGGTGGTGGCGGTGATGGAGGCGGAGGTGGAGGAGGGGGTGGAGGCGCGTATCCAGCGCCCGGAGGCCCTGGGGGTGGCGGTGGAGGAGGCAACGACATCGCGTCCTACTTGGTCGCTGCGAGATCCGGTCTTCTGAAGGTCAGTTGAGAAAGACGAGACGAGGCGGACCTAATAGGAGAGAAGGGACGCGCGCGAAGCGTCGTCCAAGCTATCGACGATTTGCTGGAAGAGAGTCGAGGTTCCGACAGACGACTGTCGTCACGAATGAAAAAGGAGGCGTAATCTATTCACTAACATTTTGTTCCAAGTTGTCCCAGGCTGGAGCTCGCGCCGACGCGACCGAGGCGCTGCGATATCGTGGCCGGCGAGAAAAGTACAGGAGTCGCCGAGCCGTCAGCCCTGGAACTTTGCGACAGCGCCGAGCAGTTGTCGAAGGGGAAGGGAAGTCGCACAAGGGGTATCAAGAAGGAAAAGAGCGCGTTGGATGGTAATTGATACCCCACGCGATGGAGGGACCTGCAATGGAAACCAAGTGGCGCTTGATATATCTTTTCTCGTTCGCGCAAGGCGGCAGTGGTCACGTGCGCCCCTGCGGCTTGGCGCAGGCCGTTTAATTCTAGCCTAGCGCAACTAAGCGAGCCGCCGCACATTGGACTGACTCTGAACGACAAAAGTTGACACGACCGCCGACATCAACCCCACGCCGTAAGTCTACCTCAGTTTGTGCATTACTTTGCAGCGCGCGACACTAATCAAACCCTTTAGATTCAGGTACATACCCCCGTCGCACACGTACGCAGACAAAATTCAAAAGCGCAACGCTCACACCTCTCGCAGATTTCCGCCCTAGTCACCCAGAAACACCACCACAATGCCGTCCACGAGGCTTACCTACGTACGTCGTGCCCTCGATCCAGAATCAGAATTGGAAATATAAAGTATTTGAGCCTTGGAACTGACGATAAGCAGCGCCGACGGGCTCCGTACAACACCAGCAGCCAGAATGTCCGCGTGGTAAGTAGCTCTTGCGCGCCGCTCATGGTGCCGTGCTAACAACGGGATAGATCAAGGTCGGTTTCGCAGATTTGTTGATGCGGGAGGAATACTAAGCATGGATCAGACACCTGGTGGAAAGCTCCGATACCTGCACATCAAGAAGAAGGGAACTGCTCCCAAGTGTGGTGTAAGTGGGATGCGCCTTGCAATGGAGCATATGGGTTAACGAATGCCCAGGACTGCGGCACCAAGCTCGCCGGTGTTCCTGCCCTCCGCCCTCGCGAATACGCGACCGTCAGCCGCCCCAAGAAGACGGTCCAGCGCGCATACGGTGGCTCGCGATGTGCGAACTGCGTCCAGGACCGCATCGTCCGCGCTTTCTTGATCGAGGAGCAGAAGGTGGTGAAGAAGGTGCTCAAGGAGTCGCAGCAAAAGAAGCGCTAAGGGAGGGTATTGGATGAGAGATGAGGGACGGGTGTCGAAAACTGGTCAATCGGTGTTCATGTGCATTATGGGCAGTCCCGGTTCAAGCGGGCTTTATTGGGAATCACGATATCAAGCGACTTCTGCATCATGCTCAGACGTCCGCTAGTCCAGTTAGCTGAGTGTAATCAACTCTCTGACAAGCCACGGCTGGTCTTTATTACAACCGGACTGTGTCTACCCAACTCCGGGCCTCGCAGAGTTCGTCTGTACTGACCCTAAGGCCCAATGTATGTCATGAGATAGGATTCCATGCTCGGTTTCCTCCGGTTGGCACCAACCTTGCTACATGATTCCGAAGATGAGATGGATTGCAAGTCAGGGCACTTTATGATTTGCCAACACTCCTTGCGACGGCAATTACAAGTTCGTGAATCGTTCCGCCTCGGCTGCCACTTAAGTCTGCACAACTCACCTCGGTGCGTAGATCAAGTCGCACGGCGTCGTGACCGCGTATTTCTACGTGCGCTGGGACGTGTCCAAGCAAACCGTCAGGGGACGGCTGGGACGATATATTGGGAAGGTGGCGGATACCTGCGGTATCGTCGTCGGCAAGGCTAGATTCATGCAACAGCGTCTTCCCTCTCCGATGGCATGCTCGGGCCGTGTGCTCTCGGTGATAGCCGTGTTCCTGTTCCTGCCCAGGTGACTCGTCCTGCAGGCGACGCGCCTCGATTGCCGACGAAATCACATGAGCGGACGCGGCATCACACATGCAGTCCGGTGCTTGTGGCGCAATTGGAAAGCGTGTCAACTGGTACTGGCACATCGCCCGCGAAGGCTAAACCCCTCGCAACCTTCCACGACTATTCACAATAAAGTTAGCCCGTTCACGGGTTCTACCCCACCACTTTGCAGGGCGATATCGGCCTCAGCTCATTCTCCCCATCCAACGAACGCAGCCTGCGACCATGCTCGCGACCTCGCCGCCCAAAACTCCGGGCAACGGCACGACGCAAGGGAACCAGCCCCTCTCGTACGTGACGAGTCCCACCAGCGTGCGCTCGCAGACGTTCAAAAGGCCGGCCTCGAGTGACGATGAGGAGCTCGAGGAGAATGCGGCCGGCAGCCGCGGGCATGCAAGCAGGCGAAACACGGTGGTGAAGCGCGCGTGCAATGAGTGCCGCCAGCAGAAGGTACGTCGACCATCCAGCCCGAATGCCTCCCGAACGCGTCGCCTGCCGTGTCCCCAAGCTCACATGCCTACCATCACGCTTCGAGCCGCCGCTCTACCCAGTGGTACCCCGCCGTCTATGCTACTTTGCTCCAAGACGCTGCTAATCCCCCTTCCCCCCCCCAGCTCAAATGCAACGTCCAGCAGGACCCCTTCGTCAGCTGCAGCCGATGCAACAAGCACGGCTTCAAGTGCGTCATCGAGCCCAACTTCAAGCGCATCGGGAAGCGCACGCGGAACGCCGAGATGGAGAGGGAGATGGAGCAGCTCCGGGAGCGTCTGGCCATGTATGAGGGGCGAGCCGGAATGCCGCCAACCCAGCAACCTATAATCCACGCCCCGCAACCCACATCAGACAGCCGTCCGTTTGCGCCGGGCCCTATCCATACACAGGAAGACGATGCTTTCCTGCAGTCGCACAACCAACAGACGGCGGCGACGTCGTTGCTGGAACTACGCAGCGGGTCGCCCATGATGCACTCCCTGGACGGCGTGCGGCTTCCGCCCTCGCAGGTTACGGAGCTGTTCACCGAGTTTTTCGAGAAATATCATCCGTTTCTGCCCTTTCTCGACCCAACACGTTCTCCGGATGAAGTCTTTACAAAGGACAACAAATTGCTGTTTTGGGCTATAATAAGTGTTGCCGCACGGCACTATGACCGCGACCCTGGCCTCCTGAAGCGTCTGAAGGAGCCCTTGACGAACCTGATATGGCAGACGATCAAGGGTCAGACAAACCATCATGTCGTGAAGGCACTGTGTTTGCTGTGCTACTGGCCGCTTCCCCAGCATAGGACCGTGATGGATCCTACTTTCATGCTCTGCGGCGTGATGATGCAAATTGCCATTCAGATCGGTCTACACCAACCCACGCATCCGCAGGACTTTTCTCGGAAGAAGGTGCGGCTGCAGGAAGAGGACATCCATGACAGATTGCGGACATGGGCCGTATGCAATGTCGTAGCACAAACGTAAGATGGTTGCCCTCTCCCGTCGGTCTCAGACTAATTCATCGTAGGGTGTCCACTGGCCACGGACAGCCATCCATTACGCTGTACGACTCGACATTGGACTTCAAGATGGACGACGAAGAGCACATGCGAATAATTCCCCCCGACCTGTTCGTACGGTTGCGCCAGGAGATGGCCGCCAGCCGCATCAACAAGTTGTTGTATTCGACGAATAGCCATCGCTTTTCAGAAGGAGCTGCAACCACCTACATGCATCTGGAGGCAGACCGCCTGAAGGAAGAGCGAGGTGCGCTTGACGGTGTTAACAAAGGTAGGTTGGACGTCGTCTTCTCTAGGCTTCTACGCAACTTATCCCGCCTCGCCCCCCAGGGGACATTGCATTCCCGATCAATAGACTGACCCTTGACCACAGGGCTCGAAGAACTCCATCATTGCGCGGTATCGCTACACTTGCATCTCTACTCCTTTTTCAACCGAGAAGCACGCCTTGAGCGCCGCGATGATCTAGTGGCTCTGTATTACGCATCCACTACCTACCTTGATCGTGTCTTTACCCTCCAGAGGGAGGGTAGGCTGATATACGCGCCATATCACATCCTGCAGATGGCGCTTGCGGCTGGCTTTGCCCTGCTGAAGCTCTTCAATTCCGACTTCGCCGCGAGATTGTCCGGCGAGCACGGTCGATCGTATGTTTTGAATACTATTGACGCCTTGAGAAAGTCGAAGGTCGAGACGAATGACCTCAATGATAGGTTTGCGGAGGTCTTGGCACAACTCTGGAAGGAGAGTTCTCGGGGACGCAGCTTGCACAGCAAGTCGCAGTCGCCTGTGGTCACTACTCCAGCAACAGCGAATATGTTCAACAATAATGTGTCAGCGCCGCAGGTCCAACAACAGCACGGACACCGGAGAGAAAGTTCCGGTACGTATACTTTGCTATTGCCTTCACACCCATCTCGCTTTATAGTAGATTACGCCTAAAAGCCCTTGGAAAGGGCCCCGCCGTTTTGTCATTTCGCCACATCTCCCAGACGCACGGAGAACGATTAGGATAAAGCTAATCCGCCTTTCTAGGTATGCTTGAAGATCCTCTGGGCCTCATCATTCGCAGTCGCATGAGTATGAGCGTTGTGTTCGACTGTGTATGGCGTTGGCGCGAATCGCAGGTCAGCGGTGCTGGGGAGCAACTCGACATTACTGTGCGAGACAACCCAACAAATCCCGACAGCTCATCAAATTCAACGCCTCCTCCAGGCATTGTGGAGAATCCGACACACGGCCTCCCAAACTTCAATCCACATCTCAACACGTTGAGCATGCCATTGCAACTACCGAACGAAATGGCCAGCGCGAACAGCTATGAGTTTTTCGATTCTGTTAGCTGGATGCTAGAAACGCAGGGTGATTGGTAAGTGAAAACCGTGTGCGCACACTCTGGGCCGTCTGCCTTTGAACCCTAGTCTCCGCAGCAATTGGTCCGCAGACTGACAAAGGTTGTTCCCTTCTTTGCTATACAGATGCTAATCTCTCTCGGTTCGTAGGAACAATCACCACTACGGCGGCGGACCATTTTCGCATGATTTCAACTCTTAGTCGGGCTTAAATGAAGGCCCCGACTTCCTGAATTAATTTGACTCAGGGACCTGGCTCGATGAGTGCAACCTCAGCGAACTCACACCAGACAAGTAGCACCACAGACACGACCCAGAGTTTCTCCGTAGGCAACTGCGATCCCAGAGCTGGCCCCGCGGTTTGGATCGAGGATTTCGATTTCGACGACGGTTCCGGTTCATGGGTTCGTCACGGTGGTTGAGTCCAATGACACGAAATTGCCCACGATCCGGACTTGTTGTCGACATCAGGGTCGACATACACCTGTCCTTCGCCAGTCTGAATTGTACTTGCTCTTAGTACTTTTCACGGCTGGAACACTTCCTATACCCAAGCTCCCGGGGTTCTTATCCTTGAGTATTCTTCAAGTATTGTTTGACGTGGTTCTCTTTTGGCTTAGGCATTGTGGTTCTGTTAGCAGGGCGTTTGGACCGTGGCGGACACCTCTGCTTCATACTTTGTCATTCCTATGGCGTGTAATTGACGCTTTCCTTGCCATATATGGAAAATTGAAGGGTTCTCAGTGTCGGTATCTATTTGGAACTGGTGGCTGCAGGTAGATGGCCATAGAATAGGGGGAATTCATGTGGAAGAATGATGACTTCGGTGTTGTTGGTAGATGATCAGCTGTATTGAAGAAGTCTGACTTTTGTGGCGTTTACCGTGTGTCGAGTGAGGAACCAGGGGCTGGTTCTTGGTTTACAGAAGCGCAAACATTCTCATGAGCGCGGATTCCGGCACAAGCTATATGAAGTATCTACAGGATGGCGTTGAAAATGTTGTATCTTCTACTTACACAGTGCTGAGATGCCTCTGAACTCGTTCTACGACACGCACCGGACGAAATCCGGTAGCGTCGATGGTAAGAGCGTCCTCTGATGCGGTTGCAGCTAACCGGACACAGAAGGGACAACGCAGCACAGCGTTGCTTCTTGTCATCGTCTCTTATCCACTCACTTTCATCTCCAGCCCAAACTCGCCAAAATTTCGCATTACTCTTTCCGATCGTATGCGTCCGTCACTCACGACAACATGTTCACCGACCGAGCATCCCGTCTCGAAAGGCACATACTCACCTACAGCCTCACCATCATCGCATCGTTTCTCGTTCTGCTCATGGTGGTGTGGCATATCTCGACAACGCATTTGATCGACGATTACGGCATGCCGGAGGATTGGGAGCAGGAGTTCTTCAAGAAGCAGTTTGCTGGGGGCAAGGCTACACTTTGGGGGATGTTGTTTGCCGTGGTCAGTGTAGGACTGTTCAGCAGGTGCAGTTGATGTGCTTACAAGTGTGATGTAGGTTCTGATCGATTGCATGCTCGCGCTGCTTGCGCTGGACTACTATCATGGCTGTCGGTATGATAGGGGAAAGGGTGAAAACGTCCCTATGCCGGGGGCTGTGAAGGCTGAAATTTCGAAGAGAAACGCAAAAGCTCTAGAGTCTGCTTCTCCCACGTCTTACAATAGCAATCGCCGGCGACGATGCTCCTCAATCAATGCTCCAACTTCCGAGCGGACCATGACACCAACTCGCCCTCAGCCACGACCGGAAATACTCCCGGCTACTCCACCACACACATACCACCCGCTACACTCCCGGAGACTTAGACCCAGCGAGAGGTTCCTTGTTCAAACAGCATACGATGCCCTAATCATGGGTCTTCTGGCTACCCACATCGCCAACTTCTTTGCCTCATTCCCATCCAACATGCGCGCTTGCCATTACAGACGGAAAAGCCTACTGGCTGTCACCGACCCTCTCCACACTAAACTCACGATCGAGCAAAGGTGTTACAGGATCAATATCGATATCCACGTCGCAGGGGGTTTCGATGTCGCCCTTTGCGCGGTGTTGCTGGCGCTGCACATGTGGCACTTTGGAGATCGCATCTACGGAGTCTGCAAATCAACCGTCGACGGTGCCCTAGGTTCTTGTGTATCCTCGGATGACGAAGACGTGGTGCCAGCTATGCGCACTATCGGACGCTCTCTGCCCAACGCCCAACTTATGGGTTTTACCGGGCCGCAGAATGCGCGCGCATTCAGCACCAGTGTTGATGAAGAGAGCAAGATGGCCATAGATATGGGCATAAAGCCTAGAGATTGGAATATTGAGAAAAGTGGAGATAGAGAGGCAACGTCGAGGGTTGCGAGTGGAGATTCGAGCGCGGAAGGCGGGTGGAGCGAGGCGTTGTTGGAATGTCTTGTCCCGTAGCGCATGAGTTGGAATAACGTTGAGCCCCATGGTGACGCCTGGGGACAATTGAGCTAGACTTATGTTCGCAAGTATGATTACCATTATTGCATCATTGCAGACATGATAATGGCTACTTACCGGCGAAGAAATGCGCACTGATACCGGCGTGCAACTCGTCGCCCCTCAACGTATCGTTGCCACTCCAATGATGTGAACCATATTGCAACCTTTGCGGTATGCTTCACTGAAACTTTCCATGCACATGTGCGCATGAAGATGCTTCAGATAAGGTCAGCGGCATGCTAAGTGCACAAGGAGGGGCGGTCGTTGAGGTTGAGAACCACGTTGGTTAACGGGACGCCTATGGCTGCTTGTACCGCATCCCACACTCACCGAAACGTGGATTTGTCGCGCTCAACAAGTCAAATGCCTCAATCAGGTACCCCTCTGGAGCCATCCCACGGTAATTCATGATGCGTCTCCCGCCGGTCGCTTTCCATTCCCTCCTCAAGTCAGAAGCGTCTTCCATCACTTGACAGCTTTCCCCTTCCAGCAACCATCATGAAAATCACATCTCTGCTCTACGTAGCCGTCACTTTCGCGATCCATGTGTACTGCAAACTAGTAGCTCCACCTTTCGAAGCCAAAAGTCCAGCATCAGCACTCGCAAACACTACTTTGGGCAGCACTACCGCCCTCCAAGGCCATGTCGACACCCTAAACAACACTCGCGGCATCCCCAACCCCGCCCAAGTCGCCCTCGCTAAACACCGCACCTTCTGCACCTCCTCCGACAACGCAAAAATCCACTGTGCCAGGCTGCATGCATACATTTCGCGCTGCGTCGACTTAAACCCCAATCCTGACCCCCACTCCAACCCCCCCTCCAAGCAGCCCGGCATCTGCACCTCAGCGAATGGCTTCAGATTCCTCAAGGCAAGCATCGATTTGGATCCTTGTGGGAGTTTGGGCGATGGGAAGGGAGAGAAGGATAAGGTTGCGAGGCAAGTTTGTGAGCGCTGGTGGAGGGAGGCGAAGAGGTGTAGGGATAAGAGGAGGAGAGGACCTTGTGCGGAGCATCATGTGACGTATCTTTTGAGGTGCCTGGGGACGTTTTTGGGGTTGGGAGGAGCTTATTAAGCGGAAAGACGGGATGTGAGGAATGGCGAAGGTTGGTGGGGTTTGGGGGGATGGGGTGGCTAGATGGGCTTTGAGGAGCAAATTGAGGCATCTTTTGAAAAGATAAGGAAGGGGAGGAGAGAGGGTGTGATAGGTTCCAGTCTATTTGTGGGGTAAACTGGTGTTTCGTGTCGTCTTTCTAGAATATGGTGCGTTGTGATGAATTGGTGGTGCAAATACTTCTACTTCATTTTTCCGACGAAGAGTTGATTGCTCGTCTTCTTCTCTCGGGTAGTGCTCCAACATTTTTCTTCGTGTGCGGCAAGTATACAGATCCACATGGTATCCTCAAAGACCTTTGGGCATTGATACAGGACACCGAGCCGCTCTTTGACATACTTCGATGCATGGCTAGGAATTCCTTGGGCACTAGCCAGGATGGTGCTGCACCCAGTCCAGGGCTTCCACGGACAAAGCATCGTCGTCGCGGACGCAGACTTTGAGCCTTCAGTCTGATTCTGGGCATTAGGGGTACGCTTTTGGTAAGTGCCGTCTTCAAATGGGTAATCCTGCCCATTCTCTTTAACAATTCCGGGTAACCTTGGTATATGTACTGTGTCGGTGCGTGTCGGTTAGAAAATCACCGAGGTTCGCCAAAGTTTTGGTATGACGTAGTAAACTCCCCCCCCCCCCCCAGTAAGGCGAAAGACCCCTGCGTCCCGAAAGAAAACTTCAAGTACCTTAGCTTTACAACAGTTTCGACCTACCCTCATTTTAGAAATTCTATTAAGAAACTAGCAGCACTGTACTAAGAAAACCACTAGCTATGTTATAGATCGTAATTTAAAAAAATACGCAATGCTTATTGTTATTGCGGAGCGAGGAACAAGCGAAGCAACTTATAATTAGTCTTGCTAAATAAACCTACAGACCTACATTTCCTCTTTTAGACGTTTTTCTAACTTAGCTAAAATTTATATAAACTTTAGTAACTAGTAATTAGCTAATTAGAAGCGCTATAGCCTACACTAGCTACTATAGTAAATACTAGCCACGCGCTAGCTATATATAGTTTCTAGTTTTATATAATACTAGCTATAGAATCTTACTAATATCTATTCTAATACTACGCGTTATATAATTTTATTTTTATCTTTATTTCTTCTTATTTTAACTTTATATTATACTGCCTTAACTACTTTCTATATTAACCTTACTTATCTATTTATAGTATAATACTACTCTATAACCTAAGTAGGACTAGTTTTACTTAGGTAAATAGAAGTAATTATATTCTATATACTTAATAGCACTACGCCCTGCTAAACACGCTTATAGTTATATAATAAAATCTAGGTTTATCTATCTTAAAGCATCTATCTATCTCTAAATCTTAGGTTAATCTATTATCTTTATCTACGCTACTATTAGTAAACGTAGAACTAACTATATAGTAAGTCTCTTAATTCTTATAGCTATTAAGTATTCTAAGTATTCTATTTATCTTATAGTCTACTTCTATATTATAGCTTAGCTTAGTATCTTTATAGCGTAGTCTAGCTTTCTAGTAAATTATATCTATTCTATAGCTAGTTATACCTATCTACTTACGCTTAGTCTTTTTAATACTAATCCTATTACTTTAGATCTTACGCTTAATCTTTCTACCTTTACCCTCTTTATTTATACTAACTCTATTCTAGAAGGTTTTATAGAATATATTTTTATCTACTCTAGAGTATTTAGTAAAGAGTATTAGTTCTAGTATTAGTTAATGTTGCGTGGATTAGCGCAAGCACTTCGGCCAGATTAATTAAGATCCGAAGCTTAGAGATACACTAATCTAAGCTTAAGAGAAACAGCTCCTAAGAGCTTAAAGCTATATATATATAGATTACTCTAGCTACTATCTAGACGGTAGTAGTAAAGTTAATTAATTATCTAAACGCTATTTTCTAAGTTCTTTTACCCTCTATAGTTATAAGCCTAAAGCTTTAAGAACGTAGGTAGTTCTCTCTACGCGCTTAATAAGCTAGATAGTAGTATTAAGGTAATCTATACTACTTAAACCCCTTTATTTATAAGCGCTGCGCGCTTCTTTCTTTATTTCTTTAAATATAGTGCTATACGCTCTAAGCTTCTATAATATCTAACGCTCTCCCTACTAGCTAACCTATGCTTAAGAATAGCAGCTCTTAGCCGCTCTAGTATATATAGTTATAATTCTATACGCTTAGTAAAAATATATAGACTAAGATTAACTCTAACACTAAAGAAGCTACTAACTATCTCTTTAAAGCTCTAACGCTCCTAACGCACACTACTAGGTAAGATATAAAGTATTAAAATAAGCTTAGTAAGTATAGAGTAAAGGTAAGAGACTAAGTATTAAACGCTACCTATATATAATTACTATAGAACTAGGTAAACGTTATAGTAACGCTAAAGATCTTAGTAGTAGTAATAATAAAGCTTATTATAAATAATAAATTAACGCTCTAGGCACTTATTAAGGTACTAAAGAAGAATCTTATACCTACTAAGATAAGCACGCTTAATACTATTTAAGTAGAGTATAAAGCGTATCTTAAAAAGGCAAAGCACAGCGTAATAACTCTAGAAGCTTAACTCTAATAATAGTAATTTCTATATCTACGCGTAAAGACTTATAAAATTAGTAATATAAAAGGAACGCTTATAGTATAAGACTTTCTAGACGCTCTTACTTCTAAGATTATACTAGACTAGGCTTAAAGTATATATTAGAAGCTTATATAAGATAGCGTCCTTAGTAACCTACTTCTTACGCTTAATTAGATCTCTAAAATATTTAGATCTATGCTTTAGAAATATACTCTCTGCGCTAGTAATAAGAACCCTAGAATCTTTATAACGCTAGTAAGGTAATCTAATATATAGAGTAAAAGCCTAAACGCATAGAGTAATATTAAGATAAAGCTCTATCTATACTAAGAGTATAATAAGAAGTACTTTTAAATTTCCTCTAAATATCGCACGCTTACCGCAGCTCTTAAAGGCGAAATAATAATTATAGAAGAAGCTTATTAAGTAATTCTTACATAACTTATAACGCCTTAATTTAAGAATATATATATAAATCTTATAAGGCGTAGTATTATAATCTCTACGCTAAGTAACGCTAAGCTTATTAAAGAATCTACCTAGGTAGACTACCTAGAAAGTATATAAGCTATACTAATTAATTCTATACTTTTAATAAACCTAGAGGTCTATTCTACTATAAATTTTAACGCTTACCTACTCTCTTAGAGTATAATCCTTAATAATAGAGTAGTAAGATACCTAGTAAATAGTAAGGAACTACTTATTCTAGAATCTTTTAAGAAGGCTTAAGGGGTATAGTATATTAAAGCTAGAACTTAATCTTTTCTAATTTTAGAGGTAGGCACTTATACGCTTAAAGGCATACTTAATAGCGTATAAAAAGAAGAAATAGAAGATCTAATACTTATAAATATAGTTATTATAGAGGGGTTTTATCTTAATATTATCTTAGAAGCTCTTCTTAGAGATAAGAGAGTATAGTACTTAGGATTAGACTACTCTCTCTACGTTAGAAGTATAAATATAAGTACTATACTAGCTACTTTATAGCGTAAGTATAACCTTATATTCTTTAAATATAAACCTTTATCTTTCTATTTTACTATTATAAGCGTAGTGCTAGGTTATAGCTTATAGTAATTATATCTATAAAGTAACTCTAAGTAACTTTAGTATATACGCGTAGAACACCTTAGCTTAGCAGCTCTAAAAGAGCTTATAATAAGAGCTAGAGAAGTCTATATTAAAGAAATGCTATAAGCTAAGTATAAGTAATACGTAACTACGTATACTTCTTAAGTAATCTCTAGAAGGCCACGCGAAGGATTACTGCGCCTCTACTAGAGAATATAGTAGAATCTCTTTAATATACTACTTAAGCGTAAAGAAAAGCTTTAAATTATAGTAATTAAAGACACCTATAGTAGTAAGCTCTATATATACTACCTTTAAAGTAAAACACTTAATAAGATTATATAAGTCTTTAAGAACTTTAAGAGCTTTTTTAATACCTACTATAAGCTTAAGATCTATAAGATTATATAAGATAATAACGTTACTACGCTTCCCTAAAAGAAAAGTCGTAATATAAGCTTTAGGTAGAAAAATAAGAAATTAAAATTAAGCCTACGCCTATATATACTTATAAGCTAAATAAAGAAGCTAAGTAAGTAGAGTAAGAAATTACTACTAAGTCTATTAAAATAAGAATTAGCGTAAACCTGCCTATAAAGCTTTAGCTAGAGGTTATTAAGAGTATAGTATAGCTCTATAATATAAGCCTCTCTAGCACGCATAAGTTTAAGAGCCTAAGTAAGGTGCTTAACTTATAGTTTTACTAATACTTCTAGTAGTATAAGCTAGAGCTACCTAGAAGAGTTACTATAGATCTATATTCTAATTAAAGCAGTATTTACGTATATAGCTACTAAGCGTACCTACTTAATAGAGAACACGCAGTAGAGCGCAAGAGAAGAGGCTTTAAGGTCTTACTACGTATATATATTAGGTATCTTATAGAATATTAAGCCTCTAATATCTACTAAATATAGGTTTTATAGCTTAATTAAATAATAACTATAAGGAATATTACGTTTAATAAGACGCTCTTCTATTAATAAGAGAAAGATATAATAATTTCTAAATTTAAGGCTCTTAAGATTATTATATTACTCTATAAGTAAGGCAAGGTTTATAACGCTAGAAAAGTACTTAAACTTCTTAATAAGGCTAAGCTATAGAGACTATAAGTAAATTAGCAGCCCTCTAAGCGTAAGCTAGAGAGTATTAGATTCTAAGAGTATAACTTACTAGAGGGCTAGTCTAGTAATTAAAGCTTAGAGGTAATAATAACTACGTAAGTAGCTAGCTTAGCTAGTAAGCTATTAGAGAACTACGTAGAGTAAATTAAGCTTATAGGTCTCTTTACTCTAGAGCTTACTTTATAATAAGATTTATTAAAGAGTAATAAGAAGATTAATCTAGAATATCTAGAAAGAACTAAGTAAACTAGTAGCTCTTAGAAAGTATACTCTTCTAAAAAAGTAAGCCTACTAGACTTATATAGCCGCGCTAGCTAATACGCTAAGAGATTAGCTAGTACCTTTTAAACTAGTCTATTAACTTTTATAGAACTAGATAAAGTATAGGAATTACCCCCTAAGCGTGTGTATAATAAGAAGGTTTATAGATCCCCTACGCGCGCAAGCTAGAGGCTTAGATAAGATAATTTAGATAATCTAGAAGCGTTTAGAGGTAGTATAGGAATTTATACGCTCTCTAGGCTATATAATATACTTCTAGAGCGTAGTAAGCTCCTATAAATAGTATTTTCTAGAGTAGATAACGCTCTAGGGAGTAAGGAGTATAGTATATTATATATAGTTATTACTACTACGTTACTCCTACTAGAGAAGCATATACCTTTATATATAGAAGCTTATATATACTATAATAAGCTTCTACCTCTACCTACTAAGTAGAAATCTCTCTATATATATCTATATAAAGCTCTCTTCTAATAAGCCGCGCAGAAGGAGGTTAATACCTTACTTAAGAAAGAAACTTAGAAGGAAATTAATTACTAGAACGTAAAGTAGAAGCTACTTCTACTTAAATAAGTATTTATATATAAGCTTAACTAAGATAGTTACTTTAATAAGTGTAAAGTACGTATCTATATATAAGAAGATCTCTAGACTAAGAATACGCTCTAGTTAACTTATAATATAACGCTTATAGTATAGTTCTTCTATATAGCTATTATAATTATAGCTTAATTTAACCTAAAGATCTTATAACTTAACGTTATAAGCGCGTTTCTTAACGCGCGGCGTAATAGGTAGCTAGAAGTTATATATAAGCTACTAGACAGCTATATAAAGAAAGAAAAGTGTGTCCTACTTCTATAAGCTCTATATAGAATGCGCGATTCGCTAGTACTATAGTATAAAGAGTTCTTAAGTACGCTTCTAGAGCTTAGCCTTACGCCTTCTATAGAAGAACCTTACTTATTCTTTAATTATAAGCGTTAAATTCTTATTCTATTCTATATTAATAATATACTTATATTATATTACTACTGTAATTAGCTATACGCTTAGGTACTAATTAAAGAGATTAAGGTAGTATTTAATATAGAAGACTAGGGCCCTATAGAATAGTTCTTAGGCGTTTATCTTATTAAGAATAGAGTAGCTAGAACTATTACCCTTATATATAATACGTATATTAATAAAATTATAAAAAAGTTTAACCTTATAGAAAGTGCGCTCTTCTCTAGTACTCCTCTCCTAAGTAAGGAGCTTATTAAGAATATAGAATTAGCTTTAAAGTAAGAGATTAAATGCTACTAAGAGCGTATTAGATTAATACTATATATAATAATTATACTACAGCCTAATATAGTATTTATAGCGTTATAGTTATTATACTTTCTTACTAATTTAAGCGCGAAGCACTTTAAAGCAGCTAATTAGGTAATTATATTCCTCTTCTATATATAATATTATATTATTTAATATAGTAACTATTATAGCGTATAGCTAATAATATATAAAGACGCTTCTTTTACGAATAATCTAAAGACTAGATAATTATTCTATAGGTATATTATATAACTCTTTAGAGGCCTAATTATATAAAAAGCAGCTTATTAGTATATAGTAACTACCTTTATAATAAAAGTTAAGCTACTCGCTCTAAAGTAAGTTACTAAGAAATTATTAGCTCTAAAACGCCTCTTTATAGAGCTTACTCTTAATCTTAGAGTTACGTAGAAGATCTTCTATAATAATTAATAAATAATTTATCTTATAGTAGAAGAGAATAAGAGAATTATAACGCAGCTACGCTATATTAATATTTAGAATATATAGTTATAATAGGAGTATGCTAAAGAAACCTTTTAAGTATAATATCTTAAGATAAATAATATGCTAGCAGATAGGCTTACTAAACACCTCTCTAAATAATAATTCTAGAGCTTTACTAAGCTTCTAAACTTAGTAGATATATATTATAGAATTAATAAGTATAGAAAGTTATAAAAATATATTATTATTACTATAACTTTTATTATAAAAGAGAGAAGTATAAAAAAAAAAAAAAAACTCTTAGATAATAAGTAGATTAATAAGATTACTTAATAGTGCCTTAATGCGCTGGCGGCGCACTAAGATACTATTAGAGAGCTTGCGCTCCTTCTTCTTCTTCTTATTCTCTTTCTCCTTCTCCTCCTTATTCTCTTTCTTCTTCTCTTTCTCCTTCTCTTCCTTCTTCTTACGCTCTAGGGGGTTCTTAAGGAGCTTATAAATAACTATATAGAGGTAGTTAGCCTTTATATAGTTATTTACTATAATTACTATAAGTAGGCAGGTAGCGTAGAGGGCAGCAGTAAGTAGAAGTAAGAGGTATAAGTACCTAGAGGTATAGCGCTAGTAGCGCGCGCTACCTCTAGTAGCGTTCTAGCACTTACTATTAAAGCGCCCTAAGAGCGCACTTCTTATATAGCCTAGATAAGGCTACGCTTAGAGAGCGCCTAGAGTACCCTACTAAAAGGCTAGGGGCGTAAAGGTTAGTAGCTATAAGAGGGCTAAGAAGAAGGTATACTAGAGTAATAGGAATAGTAGGCGTAGGAATAAATAGTAAGAGTAGCTATAGAAGTAGAAGCTAGCTAAAAAGAGGTTAGTAAAGATAAAGACACGCGCGGCTATAGTAGTAGCGTAAGAGACTTAGGTAGTAGTAGTAGCACTGCGTAACTATATAGTAGTAGTAGCTTAAGCGCGGGTATAGGCGTAGGTAGCGCGTATATAGATAGAGCGCTAGGCTTTAGTCTAAGTAAAATATTAGTAATAGATTATAAAAACATTAGCTATAACGCGTAATATAAGCTTTAAAATATAAATTAAGAAAAGATAGTATAAAAAAGAGCTTAGGAGTAGGTATATATATAAGGGCTATATTATATGTTTACTAAAAAGAAAAAGGTATTATAAAGCAGGTTAATAGTATATATCTTAAGCGCGCGTGCTACTAATACTTACTAAGCTGCTCTTACTTAGTAAGTAAGCGCTACTTTTACCTCTAATTAAGCTTATAGCGTCTGCTAAAGCCTACTTTACCTATAATTACGCTTATACGCTTATTAGGCAGGCGCTAGGCTACGCGCCTAGCGCCTAGAGGGTATATTACGTAAATTAGCGTAAGCACTTTAGCTAGATTAATTAAGATCTAAAGCTTAGAGATATACTAATCTAAGCTTAAGAGAAATAGCTCCTAAGAGCTTAAAGCTATATATATATAGATTATTCTAGCTACTATCTAGACGGTAGTAGTAAAGTTAATTAATTATCTAAACGCTATTTTCTAAGTTCTTTTGCCCTCTACAGTTAACTATTATTAGCTAATAAGAATTTAAATATTATTAATTTTAAAGATACTAAATTACACGCCTATAGTATACTACCTACTTATCTAGGTATTAATTTTAATAAGAATAACTATCTAGTAGATTCTACTATTTTAATACAGAATAAGGGCTATATTAAGAGGTTCTACTAGGCACTTTATAAAGAATAAATAGATATATATAACATCTATAATTACTACTAGTTTATAATATTCTACTAATTAATCGTAAACGTGCAATTAGAAAGCGGAGCGACTTTATTAAAAAAAATTTAAGCTCTTTTATACCTATTTAAAAGAAAATAGTTAATATATTTAATTACTTAATTTTAGTAATATAATATAGAGAATAACTAAGTAGTATAGATAAGTAAATAGTTTATAATACTATAACTTTACTAAGATTTACCTTTAGCTATAGTATATTTATAATACTTTAATAATATAACTAAACTTTAAGGACTATTAATTTCTAAAGAAACTACTATATAGATAATAATTAGCACTATTCTTAAGCATTTTTAATAGCTAAGTATCTATTACTTATACTATTAATAAGAGCTTTAAGAAATAAGCTAGGTATTATAGCAACGTGCATTACTATTAAACGCTAGATAGGTAAGTATTAGATCTAAGGTAATTAATAGCTACGTACAGCTGCTATAATAGCTTAAGACATCTAGATAAAGAGAGAAAAGAAGAGAAGTAAGGATCTAGCTATATATACGGTGCCCTAGTCTGTGCGTAAGTAAATATAGTATAGTAGCTAGCTAGAGGCAAGCACTATAACAGTACCCCCCTATTATTATTAAGCTTCTATAAATGCAGATGCCCCTTAGGCGTAAGGAATAGAGGTAGGTAGGTAGAAAAATTCTTATTACTCTAGCTCTAGCCTCTACTTAGGCTTATGCTCTATAAATGCTATTTATAGAAGCCTTTTTACTACTACTTATTAACTTCTAGTAAAGCTAGGCTCCTATTATTTATCTATACTCTAGCCTTTATTTAGACTAGAGATATATATATATCTACTTATCTTACCTCTTAGTCTATCTTATAGCGCTCTAGAACGCTCCTATAGTAGTTCTCTAGCCTGCCTCTTTATTCTAGGTCCCCCTAAAAAATTTCCTAGAATTTTATAGAATTTTATAGAATCTAGGCTATATTATTAGATATTATTATAGGTATATTAGCGTAATTAGTTATTATTAGATTTATTTAGAGAGAGCTACTACTTAATCTCTTAGTAGTAGTATAGTACTAGCATTAGTTAGAGTTATAGGCGTATTAGCGTAATTGGTTATTATTAGGTTAGTTAAAAAAAGCTACTACTTAATCTCTTAGTAGTAGTATAGTGCTAGCGTTAGTTAGGGTTATAGGCGTATTAGCGTAATTAGTTATTATTAGATTAGTTAAAGAGAGCTGTTACTTAATCTCTTAGTAGTAGTATAGTACTAGCGTTAGTTTAATATTAGGGCTTTTAAGGATGTTATCCTAGAAACTTCTAAAGGCTTTAAGAATAGTTTAGGCCTTAATAGTATCTAGTTCCTAGCTTATTAGGCTTTATCTTATTACTAGTATTATATTAGTATAATATTATTTTAGGCGTTATATTAGTAGTATTATTATTAGCGTTATATTAATATAGTATTATTATAGGCGTTATATTAGTAGTATTATTATAGGTATTATATTAGTAGTATTATTATAGGCGTCTAGAAACATACTTAAATTAGACCCTAGCGCCTAATTAAGAATCTAGATATAATATTATAGCAACGTGCATTACTATTAAACGCTAGATAGGTAAGTATTAGATCTAAGGTAATTAATAGCTACGTACAGCTACTATAATAGCTTAAGACATCTAGATAAGAAGAGAAAAGAAGAGAAGCGAGGATCTAGCTATATATACGGTGCCCTAGTCTGTACGCAAGCGAATGTAGCATAGTGGCTAGCTAGAGGCAAGCACCGTAACACTAGGAAATACGTTCTAGGCTTTCTAAATAGCCTTTTATAATGCATTATCGAATAGCGTTATATTAAAGCCCTAATTAGCTTTATTATAGTTACTTATTTAGTACTAAACTATCTCTATAGAGTTAAGATCTAGAGAGAATAGAGGCTAGTATATTAGCTTAATTCTCTACTTAAAGAACTTAGTAATAGTAGCCCTAGCAGCATGCCTAGAAGCGCTATTCTATATAATAAAGAGGCCTATATTTAGCCTTATCTATATATGTATAATAGGAACTATTCTTTTTATATAAGTACTAGCGTTAATATTATTCTAGTCTTTTTTCTAAAAGATATCTAGGCCCTTTTTACTACTATTAAAGTGTTATAGTATTATTCCTAGAGATGTTAAAAAGAACTATAAAATAAGGTAGTTAAGTAAAAACTAAAAGCTTACTTATTATATTCTTATAATATAAAGCAGCTTTAAAATATCTAGCTATAGCGTTTATTATACTTATAGGTAATATAATTAGCCTTATAGACCTAATCTACTTTTTATATTATATATTATTAGTAATAGAAGCTTCTAGTTACCTAAGTTTTATTACTTTAGAGAATTATATACTACTAATTAAATACCTATTAAATAAATAGAGCTTAATTCTATAGAGAAAGTAGTAGCTTATAATAAATAATATAGTACTTATACCTTCTTACTAATACTATAGTAGGCGTACTTTATAGTAAGTTTTATTAATATAGCTTACCTTTCTTCCTCTAAAAAGATAATATAGACTTTATAGAATATTAAGTTTAATACGCTCTCTTTTATTCTTTAACTTTTAAGAAGCGCTTAGAGCGCCTACTAGCCCTTACTAAGAATTATATTAATAAAATTAAAGACTAGATATATAGTAATTCTCTTATTAGTATAGCCTTTATTCTTAAGAATTTAAACGCGTGTTTAATTATCTTAGATAAGATATATATAGTAATAGATAACCTCTAGAGAGCCTTTTAAATACTAGAGCTTAATAGGCTTAGGCTTAATATACTAATATTTAATATACTAGAGCTTAAGATAATAAGGCTTAAGATAATAGAGCTTAAGATAATAGAGCTTAAGATAATAGAGCTTAAGA
>MU005623.1:7824-19741 GCA_010405425.1 Lentithecium fluviatile CBS 122367 | reverse complement strand
CTATACCTCTAGGTACTTATACCTTCTACTCCTACTTACTACTACTCTCTATACTATCTACCTACTTATAGTAATTACGGTAAATAACTATATAGAGGCTAACTGCCTCTATATAGTTATTTATAAGCTTCTTAAGAACCCCTTAAAGCGCAAGGAGGAGGAAGAGGAGGAGGAAGAGAAGAAGGATAAGAAGAAGGATAAGAAGAAGGATAAGAAGAAGGATAAGAAGAAGAAGAAGAAGAAGGAGCGCGAGCTCCCTAATAGTGTCTTAGTGCGCCGCTAGCGCATTAAGGCACTGTTAGATAAGCTTATTAATCTGCTTATTATCTAAGAGTATTTATTTTTTTATTTTTTTATACTTCTCTCTTTTATAATAAAAGTTATAGTAATAATACTATATTTTTATAACTTTCTATACTTATTAATTCTACTATATATATCTACTAAGTTTAGAAGCTTAGTAAAGCTCTAGAATTATTATTTAGAGAGGTGTTTAGTAAGCCTATCTACTAGTATATTACTTATCTTAAGATATTATACTTAAAAAGTTCCTTTAGCGTGCTCCTATTATAACTATATATTCTAAATATTAATATAGCATAGCTGCGTTATAATTCTCTTATTCTCTCCTACTATAAGATAAATTATTTATTAATTATTATAGAAGATCTTCTATATAATTCTAAGATTAAGAGTAAGCTTTATAAAAAGGCGTTTTAGAGCTAATAATTTCTTAGTAACTTACTTTAGGGTAAGTAGCTTAGCTTTTATTATAGAGGTAGTTACTATATACTAATAAGCTACTTTCTATATAATTAGGCCTCTAAAGAGTTATATAATATACCTATAGGATAATTATCTAGTCTCTAGATTATCTATAAAAGAAGTATCTCTATATATTATTAGCTATGCGCTATAATAGTTACTATATTAAATACTATAATATTATATATAAAAAAGGAATATAATTACCTAATTAGCTGCTTTAAAGTGCTTTACGCTTAGATTAGTAAGAAAATATAATAACTATAACGCTATAAATACTATATTAGGCTATAGTATAATTACTATATATAGTATTAATCTAATACGCTCTTAGTAGTATTTAATCTCTTACTTTAAAGCTAATTCTATATTCTTAATAAGCTCCTTACTTAGGAGAAGGGTGCTAAGAAAGAGCGTACTCTCTATAAAGTTAAACTTTTTTATAATTTTATTAATATACGTATTATATATAAGGGTAATAGTTCTAGCTACTCTATTTCTAATAAGATAAACGCCTAAGAACTATTCCGCAGGGCTCTAGTCTTCTATATTATATACTACCTTAATTTCTTTAATTAGTGCTAAAGTATGTAACTAATTATAGTAGTAATATAATATAAGTATATTATTAACGTAGAATAGAATAAGGATTTAACGCTTATAATTACAGAATAAGTAGGGTTCTTCTATAGAAGGCGTAAGGCTAAGCTTTAGAAACATACTTAAGAACTCTTTATACTATAGTACTAGTAAATTACGTATTCTATATAAGGCTTATAGAAGTAGAACATACTTCCCTTTCTTTATATAGCTATCTAGCAGCTTATATATAACTTCTAGCTGCCTATTACGCCGCGCGTTAAGGAACGCGCTTATAATATTAAGTTATAAGATCTCTAGGTTAAATTAAGCTATAATTATAATAGCTATATAGAAGAACTATGCTATAAGCGTTATAGTATAGGTTAACTAAAGCGTATTCTTAGTCTAGAGATCTTCTTATACGTAGATATATGCTTTATACTTATTAAAGTAACTATCTTAGTTAAGCTTATATATAAATACTTATTTAAGCAGAAGTAGCTTCTACTTTACGTTCTAGCAATTAATTTCCTTCTAAGTTTCTTTCTTAAGTAAGGTATTAACTTTCTTCTACGCGGCTTATTAGAAGAGAGCTTTATATAAATATATATAAAGAGATTTTTACTTAGTAGGTAGAAGTAGAAGCTTATTATAGTATATATAAGCTCCTATATATAGAGGTATATACTTCTTTAGTAGAAGTAGCGCAGTAGTAATAACTATATATAATATACTATACTTCTTACTTTCTAGAGCGTTATCTACTTTAGAGAATACTATTTATAGGAGCTTACTACGCTCTAGAAGTATATTATATAGCCTAGAGAGCGTATAAATTCCTATACTACCTCTAAATACTTCTAGATTATCTAAATTATCTTATCTAAGCCTCTAGCTCGCGCGCGTAGGGGGTCTATAGACCTTTTTATTATACGCACGCTTAGAGGGTAGTTCTTATACTTTATCTAGTTCTATAGAAGTTAATAGACTAGTTTAAGAGGTACTAGCTAATCTCTTAGCGTATTAGCTAGCGTAGCTATATAAGTCTAGTAGGCTTACTTCTTTAGAAGAGTATACTTTCTAAGAGCTACTAAGCCGGCCTATATAGTTTTAGGCTACATAGGGTTTTAGGCCACCCTACTAAAATTAATCTCGCGCATAAAAAAGCCGCTAAAATTACTAAATCTCTATATTTAAAACTCTGTACATATAGACTTAAAGTCCGTAGGGCTATTATTTAGTAGAGGTGCTTTTTAAGCTCGTTTTTAAAGTTTTTATACCTTATTTGCTGCTGTCGCTACTGCTAGCTCTATAGCTATACGTATTACCCTAACGTTAGTAAACCTCTAATTTAGATTAATAGTAACCTATTTACGCCTTTATTAAGGCTTATAAGCCTCTAGCTAGTGTTATAGAGTTATAATTTATACGCCCTGCCCTATAGAATAAGCGTTAAGTAGGCTAATAGCCTTAGCGGCTTTTTAGAGCACTTTCTAGGTGTCGCGACTTAACTTTTCTATACGCTTAATAGTACGCTAGGCTATATATAGGTTATATAGCTTCTAGAGGGTATGCTACGCTATTCCTATACGCGGAGAGGCATGCGTAGGCTCTTTTAGTGTTACTAGCTAACCTAATACTTATAAGGACTGTATAATAAGCTCTAGGTTATATAGAATAATACCTACTGCCTGCTAGCTAGCTTAAATTACCCTCTCTATAAAGCTTTCTTCCTGCGTAAGGTAATAGTATTATATAAATCTCTCCTTCTTAATAGGTACGGCGTTATTAAGGCTTAAGAGGTCGCAGATTTAATTTCTATAGTTAGTCTTAATAACTAAAAATCCTAATAGATTAAGAGGTTATATGAGGTACGTCGCATAAGTAGGCGAAAATATAAGTTCTACTTTAGCTTATCTATAGGCCTATAAGAATTTAATATTAATATAGCTGCTATGCCTGTTAAGTATAAGTAACTAGTGCTAGCCCTCGTAGGGTACTATAAAGGGCAAAAAGACCTAGCGTAACTACTCTAAACTAATTTTATTAAATATCTACCTATTCTCTAAGGTTGTATATAGCTAGTTAGGTATTAATGCTAGAAACTAGGTTATTTATAGGTTCTAGCCCTTAAAAATAATAGCGTAGGGCAGTTTCCGCCTAGTAGCAGATACAGCTTTAATTATTAAGACCTACTTATAATTTTCTAGTAATTTAATATAAGCCTTCTTTTTATAGCTATTTATAAGCACTCTAGAGTTAACACCTACGCTAAGTGTAATATCTATCTTATTTATATTCTAGATGTCCTTAACGCGTATACCTATACGGATTTAGGCGCGCTTAACTGTCTTAAGAAACGCGCGTATTTATTCTAGAGTAGCAGCGTTAGCGCGGGAGGCATTAAGCTTTCTACTAATAACTAATTTAACGCGTAGGTTGCGCCTAATAAAGTAGGACACCTAGAGCTAGCTAAGAGGTTTAGTATCGCTACCTATTAGGAGTATTTAAGACGCCATTTCTTAGGCGCGCGCGTGCGAGGGAGGATATCTATAGGCATCCTACTTAAGGATCTAGTTAGTAAGAAAGTCCTCTTACTCTAGAGTTAATTATTATTAATACGCGTAGCTAGCAGTCGCGTTTGTAAATCCCCGTAGGCGCGCCTGTAGGGTAGTTTAAGGTACGCCGTACGCGTGCGCGGTAGCCTATTAGCTTTTAAAAATGCTAGCATTAAAATTAGCGACGGTAGCTTATACAGTAACTTCGTTTATAGGCATATTAACGCGTAAATACGAGGGTTGTAGTAGTGTTAGCGGCTTTTTTATGCGCGGGATTAATTTTAGTAGGGTAGCCTAAAACCCTATGTGGCCTAAAACTATATAGGCCGGCTTAGTTTACTTAGTCCTTTCTAAATATTCTAGGTTAATCTTCTTATTACCCTCTAATAGATCTTATTATAGAGTAGGCTCTAGAGTAAAGAAACCTATAAGCTTATCTTACCTTATATAGTTCTCTAATAGCTTACTAGCTAAGCTAGCCGCCTACGTAGTTATTATTACTTTTAAGCTTTAATTACTAGACTAGCCCTCTAGTAAGTTATACTTTTAGAATTTAATACCCTCTAGCTTACGCTTAGAGGGCTGCTAATTTACTTATAGTTTCTATAGCTTAGCCCTATTAAGAAGTTTAAGTACTTCTCTAGCGTTATAGACCTTACCTTACTTATAGAGTAATATAATAATCTTAAGAGCCTTAGTTTTAGAGATTATTATATCTTTCTCTTATTAATAAAAGAGCGTCTTATTAAACGTAATATTTTTTATAGTTATTATTTAATTAAGCTGCGGAACCTATATTTAGTAGATATTAGAGACTTAATATTCTATAAGATATCTAATATGTGCACGTAGTAAGACCTTAAAGCCTCTTCTCTTACGCTCTACCGCGCGTTCTCTATTAAGTAGGTACGCTTAGTAGCTATATATATAAATACTGCTCTAATTAGAATATAGATCTTTAGTAACCTTTCTAGGTAGCTCTAGCTTATACTACTAAAAGTATTAGTAGAACTATAAGTTAAGTACCTTACTTAGGCTCTTAAACTTATACGCGCTAGAGAGGCTTATATTATAGAGCTATACTATACTCTTAATAACCTCTAGCTAGAGCTTTATAGGTAGGTTTACGCTAATTCTTATTTTAATAGACTTAGTAATAATTTCTTACCTTACTTACTTAGCTCCTTTATTTAGCTTATAAGTATATATAGGCGTAGGCTTAATCTTAATCTCTTATTTTTCTACCTAAAGCTTATATTATAACTTTCCTTTCTAGGGGAGCGTAGTAACGTTATTATCTTATATAATCTTATAGATCTTAAGCTTATAGCGAGTGTTAAGAAAGCTCTTAAAGTTCTTAAAGACTTATATAATCTTATTAAGTATTTTACTTTAGAGGTAGTATATATAGAGCTTACTACTATAGGTGTCTTTAATTACTATAATCTAAAGCTCTTCTCTACGCCTAAGTAGTATATTAAAAAGATCCTACTATATTCTCTAGTAGGAGCGTAGTAATCCTTTACGTAGCCTTTTAGAGATTACTTAGAACGCATGCGTAGTTACGTATTACTTATACTTAGCTTATAGCGTTTCTTTAATATAGACTTCTTTAGCTCTTATTATAAGCTCTCTTAGAGCTGCTAAGCTAAGGTGTTCTACGCGTATATACTAAAGTTACTTAGAGTTACTTTATAGGTATAATTACTATAAGCTATAACCTAGCACTACACTTATAATAGTAGAATAAAAAGATAAGAGTTTATATTTAAAGAATATAAGGTTATACTTACGCTATAGAGTAGCTAGTATAGTACTTACGTTTATACTTCTAACGTAAAGAGAGTAGTTTAATCCTAAGTACTATACTCTCTTATCCCTAAGAAGAGCTTCTAAGATAATATTAAGATAAAACCTCTCTATAATAACTATATTTATAAGTATTAGATCTTCTATTTCTTCTTTTTATATACTATTAAGTATGCCTTTAAGTGTATAAGTGCCTACCTCTAAGATTAGAAAAGATTAAGTTCTAGCTTTAATACACTACACCTTTTAAGCCTTCTTAAAAGATTCTAAAATAAGTAGTTCCTTACTATTTACTAGGTATCTTACTACTTTATTATTAAGAATTATACTCTAAAAGAGTAGGTAAGCGTTAAAATCTATAGTAGAATAAACCTCTAAGTTTATTAAGAGTATAGAATTAATTAGTGTAGCTTATATACTTTCTAGGTAGTCTACTTAGAAAGATCCTTTAATAAGCTTAGCGTTACTTAGCGTAGGAATTATAATACTACGTCTTATAAGATTTACGTGTATATTTTTAAATTAAGGCGTTATAAGTTACGTAAGAATCGCTTAATAGGCTTCTTTTATAATTATTATTTCGCCTTTAAAAGCTGTAGTAAGCGTGCGACATTTAGAGAGAATCTAGAGGTACTTCTTATTATACTCTTAGTATAAATAAAGCTTTATCTTAATATTACTTTACGCGTTTAGGCTTCTACTCTATATATTAGATCGCCCTGCTAGCGTTATAAAGATTCTAGGGTTCTTATTACTAGTATAAAGAGCATGTTCCTAAAGTATAAATCTAAATATTTTAGAGATCTAATTAAGTATAAGAAGCGAGTTACTAAGGACGCTATCTTATATAAGCTTCTAATATATACTTTAAGCCTAGTCTAGTGTAATCTTAGAAGTAAAAGCGTCTAGAAAGTCTTATACTATAAGCGTTTCTTCTACGTTACTAATTTTATAAGTTTTTACGCGTAAATATAGGAATTACTATTATTAAAGCTAAGCTTTTAGAGTTATTACGCTGTGCTTCGCCTTTTTAAAATACGCCTTATACTTTACTCAAATAGTATTAAGCATACTTATCTTAGTAGATATAAGATTCTTCTTTAGTGCCTTAATAAGTACCTAGAGCGTTAATTTATTATTTATAATAAGCTTTATTATTACTACTACTAAGATCTCTAGCGTTACTATAATATTTACCTAGTTCTATAGTAATTATATATAGGTAGTATCTAATACCTAGTTACTTACCTTTACTCTATACTCGCTAAGCTTATTCTAATACTTTATATTTTACCTAGCGGTATACGTTAGAAGTGTTAGAGCTTTAGAGAAGTAGTTAGTAGCTTCTTTAGTATTAAGGTTAATCTTAGTTTATATATTTTTACTAAGCGTATAAAATTATAACTATATATACTAAAGCGGCTAAGAGCTGCTATTCTTAAGTATAGGTTAGCTAGTAGAGAGAGCGTTAGATATTATAGAAGCTTAGAGCGTATAGTACTATATTTAAAGAGATAAAGAAAGAAGCGCGCGGCGCTTATAAATAGAGGGGTTTAAGTAGTATAGATTACCTTAATACTACTATCTAGCTTATTAAGCGCGTAGAAAGAACTACCTACGTTCTTAAAGCTCTAGGCTTATAACTATAGAGGGTAAAAGAACTTAGAAAATAGTATTTAAATAATTAATTAACTTTACTACTGCCGTCTAGATAGTAGCTAGAGTAATCTACATATATATAGCTTTAAGCTCTTAGAAGCTGTTTCTCCTAAGCTTAGATTAGTATATCTCTGAGCTTTAAATCTTAATCCAGCTAAAGTACTTGCGCTAATCCACGCGATATTAGATTAAACTAGAATTAGGCGTCCTTCTTTATAAGGGCTATAAGTAGGCTTATAAGATTAGAGAAGTTATTAATAAATTATTAGTAGAAGTTAGTAAACCTAATAAAGGCTTATATATCCTTTACGTTCTTTAGATACTTCTACTCTATAATTATTCTAACTTTATTTAGGTTTATCTAAATTCTTTTAGTAGAGATTACGTACTCTAGGTACGTAACTTTAGTCTTATAGAACTTATATTTATCTATATTAAGTTATAGGCTAGCCTCTTCTAGCGCCTTAAGTACTAGTTAGACGTGCTTCTTATATTTAGCTAAGAAATTACTATAGACTAGTATATCGTTAATATAGGCTATATAGAAGATGTTAAGGTATAGTTAGAGCACGTTATTTATAAAATACTAGAACGTGCTTAGGGTATTAGCTAAGCTAAACAGCATTACTAAGTATTTAAATAGACTATATTAGGTTTAGAAGGTAGTTAACTATTTATCTTCTTTAGCTATTCGTAGCTTATTAAAGGCAGTAATAATATTAAACTTTATATAGAACCTAGCCTTACTTAACTAACTTAGAGTTTCCTATAGTAAGAAGATTAGATACTAGTTCTTAATTATTAGGGCGTTAAGCGCTTAGTAATTAATATAGAAGCGTAGACCTCTATCTAGCTTCTTTATAAAGATAACTAGAAAGGTAATAGGTAATAAGCTAGCTTAGATAAATTCTTTTAATAGGTAATTATTAAGATACTTCTATAGCACCTTTAGTTTATTCTAAGACATACTATATAGAGGTCCGTATCTAAGGTATTTACTAGGCATTAGTTTAATCTTATAGTTATATAATCGTCTTTTAGGTAGTTTATTAGCTTTCTTTTAAGAGAATATATATAATAAGTTATAGTACTTATAAGGTAACTTTATTACTAGGTTAGTATACTTCCTTTCTTCTAAGGCTTTATCTATGTTAGCTATAGAGGTAGCAAAGATCTTATAGTTTAGTTATTAGAATAGAATTATTAGAGGTGCTACTCTAATGTAGTAGATATCTAGTTCTCTATTATTAGTACTAGGTAACTGTTAGGTATCCTTATATAGGGGTTTTAGGAATAACTTTCTCTAAACTCCTATTAGTCTTTTACTTATAGGTGTCTAGGTGCCTATAGTAATAAGCTCTTAGGTTCTAGTTTTATATTAGTGTTAGCGCAGGCACCTAGCCTAGCATTAAAAGAAGTTAAACTTTAAGACTTAGTTCTAGTAATTAAAGGCAACCTTATATTAATATAACTAAGGTTAGCCTAGTATTAGCTTATATCTTCTAGTATTAGTTATATATAGCTCTAATTACTTCTTATAACTATAGTAGGTAATTATAGTAGAGGTTATATATAAAATAAAACCTTCTTTAAGTTATTTTCTATTAAATCTAGTTAGGTGCAGTGTTTAGGTAAGTAGTTTTAGTTAGAGATTTAATTAGCGCCCTAGATCTTAATTTATATATCTAATACTATTAGCTTTTAAGTTAATAAGGGCTTAGACTGTAGTAATAAGTCTACCCTATTTTAATAAAATAGGTATATTAATTTAATACTTTTAATTCTTAGTTAGGGAGGCAGTCTAAAGGTTAGTAGAGATCTAATATAATATAGGTTCTAGGAAGTAACTTAACTTTAGGATAAGCCTTTTTATAAACTTCTATAGCTACAGCTTTAGTAAGATTATTAGAAAAGGCTATAGAGTAAGGTATTTAGGCTAGAACTTTTTTACTAATAAGTTAGAGGAGTAGCAGAGCGGGCAGAGGTAGGAATACTATTATTTTAGGTATAAGAAAGAGGAATAGAATAGTTATAGAAGATATAGCTATATTTACTATACTTTAAGTATAGTCCTTTCTTTCTATAGTACTTATACTCCTTTAATCTAGTAGGTATATAGCTTAAGTCTATTTCTATTATATTAGAATCTCTATAAGGGGGTAAGAAGCGTTAAGAGGTAGTTAGAGTAGAGTAGCAGGCTAGAAGGTACCTTATATTATTATTATATAAGGTAATTAGGTTAGCATAGTTATTTAGAAATAAGAGGATTAGGATACTAATTATTACTTAGTAAAGGTTATCTAATAGAGAATAGTAGAGCTAGTTAATCTAGGCGCCCTTATTTAGGTTTATATTAGTAATTAGGCGTTAGAAGTTAGTAAAGTAAGAGAGAAAACTTTTATTTTCTTACTTTAGGTTATCTAGTTAGCTCTAGGTAGTTAGTTTATAGTTTAGGTTACTATAAGTAGCCTAAAGAAACCTAATAAGTTATTCTATAGTATAAATATTCTTTTCTATTAATAGGTTAATAAGAGTAGTAGGGTCTTATTTAAGTTAAAAGTAAGCGTAAATTAATTACACTTCTTTATTAAGAAATTAGTTAGAGTTTTCTTTAAGCTTATATTAAAGCTTAGTTAGAAAGAGTAGTAGGTTCTTTTTCCTTTCTATAAATAATAGTAGGTTAAGGAGCTTCTTAGATTAGATATTTAGAGTAGCTTAAGTTATTAAGAGCGTCTATTAGAAGAGAGATAAGCTAGTTCTAGACTTTTAGGTAGTTATAGGCGCTAGTTAAACCTTAGCCTCTACTATAACTTTAGGTAAAAGAGAGGCTAACTATTTAATAGTAGCTAAACGTTCTTTAAATTTTTATTAGAGGGTAGCTATATTATTATAGTATTAGGCCTCTTACTAGGTAAGAGTCTACTATAACGCTTTATTACTAGCCTTAATTACCTTACTACTAGCTTAAATAGACGCTAGTTTAGTAAGGATCTGTTATATTAGGTCCGCGTTAGTAGCTATAATAGCTAGGGGTAGAAATATAATATAATATTATAAAGACGTAATAAGTAGGCCTTTAGTTTTTATAGTAAAGACTAATTAATTACCGTATGTAATATCTAGGTAATATAAGACGTTATGTATAGAACAGAAATAGCGAAATAGGTGCAAAGTAGAAATACTTAGAGGGGTAGTCTATACTTCTAGTGCGCAGACTAACTGCTAGTTAGGGTAAAGTTTAGAGAATAGTTCTAGGCGTACTAATAATAGTACGAACAGGACTTAGCAGTATTAGAGGATCTAGGGAGGATACCATAACAGGTAATACCTATTAGAACCTAGTTTTGCATCTACTAAGCCACAACGCCCTGTAAAAGGAATAATATTCTAAGATATTATTACTACAACTCGTAATAATATATAGAATAAAGGTGCGAAGGAATATTGCATGTACGCGCCCTTATAGGGCTGCCTCGCACCCTTAGAGCAGGTAACCTAATAATACCTCTAAATAGGGTTTAAATTTCTAATAGATATAGTTCGCCTAGTGTAACGTCTATATTAGTATTACTACCCTCTACGTGCCCTTGCTTACTAAGTAAGATCTATACATACCTTTATATTAGTATATATATTATTCTATACTACGCCTAGTATTAAAAACTAATACTACGTGCTATATCTTTTAGATATATAGCCTAGTAGTATAGAGCTAGCCTATTATACCTAGCCTATTAGGCACTACAGATAGCTAATGTAAATAAAATAATTAAGAAGATATATAGTATAATATAACTATATTTATATATAAAGAGTTATTATAAGCGTAAGCTATATAATAAGAATATATAAACTAGACGCGAATATCTACTCTAGTATATATAATAGATAATTAAGTATAGCTTAACGCCTAAAATATCTAAACTAACTAATAGTTAAAGAAGCTAGACTAGAAGAACCTTAGCCTATTCTTAGTAGCTAAAGTAGTCTTATTTTATACTTACTAACTAAACCTACCTAGTAGTATAAAGATATATCTAGTATTTTATATCTTACTATTCTAACTAGCTACGCTAGAATCTAATTACCTATCTAGCTAATAAAACCTACTATCTAAAACTATTTTAATTAATAATAAACTAAAGTTTATTATTAAGAGTATTAAGAGAATCTACTATAATAAGAGAAAATAAATCTAGAAATACCTAACCTAATAGACTAGCTATAATAAATTATTATAGAAGCTAGCTAAGTAATTCTATACTTAATATTTAAATAAACTAATATCTAGTAGCCTGTTACGTTCCTACGGGGTAGCTAATCCTATAAGGGTAAGTTAGTTCTTAGGCAGGAGCGATAACAGAGAGGAGGCTGTTAATTACGTAAGTAAGTAACAGGATAGTTAGTATTAAAGTTATAAAACTATTAAATTAATAATACTTAATAGAATTTAAATAATAGATTATTAACTAAGTTAAATACTAGGAACTATAAGGGTTCCTGCTATTTCTATATACACATAGCTCTAGTGTTAATAGTTAGTT